>KQ996399.1:127003-213918 GCA_001598015.1 Dorcoceras hygrometricum
AGACTGGGATTCTCTGAACTTTGAGACAAGCTCTCCGTGCCATCGGCCTCTCTATTACTGCGACCCCTAGTCTTTCTCGGTGGCATCTTGTCTTCTTTTCCTTACTCTTCCCACAGACGGCGTCAATTGATATAACCAAATTTTGTTCAACCGATAAACAATTGCCACGCAAGACTTATCAGGTCGGGAATCTCTTTAATATTATCTTGTGAGCTCGGGTTACGCACTTTTTTTGTTTAAATAGGTCGGGGAGTGCTTCACCTGCAGTATCCTGTCAACAAAGAAATAAGTCAAAGGGCGTCGGGGTTGCACGCAAGACTTATCAGGTCGGGAATCTCTCTAATATTATCTTATCAGCTCGGGTTACGCACTTTTTTGTTTAAATAGGTCGGGGAGTGCTTCACCTGCAGTATCCTGTCAACAAAGAAATAAGTCAAAGGGCGTCGGGGTTGTCCCGACGAAGGCCCTCCGATGCTTAAATCAGCTCGGGTTATTTGAGAGAATATAAAGGAAATATGAAGTGAGTCTATCGATCCCCCCTTAACATGAGAAAATACGGGGGCACTTATAGGTAAAGAAATGTAGTTAAACGTACCTGTCCAAGTATTTATAAATCCGTGTGGGCCTGATATGTTTCTTCATCTACCACCTGTAGGTAGAGATAATTTTTCTTAATGGTTGTAGGTACCTTGGTCGGGCAAGAGGGCCAAGTTGGTCTATCAAGTTGTTAATGTAGGGCCGCAATTTTGCGTGTTATACTCTTAGGTCGAGTGACATGGTTGACCCAAATGAGACCCTGGAGGTGGTTTTGTTAACCAGCAAGATGCGCGCCCGAGCTCGAAGAAGGTTGGTTTCCCGAGCTAAGTTTTTGAAATAGATTTTAAGTAATATCAATATATATATATATATATCAAACGATTTTTTTTGACCAAAAATTTAGAAAAGCAGAAAAAACATTTTTTTTATGAAAAGGAGCACTAAAATTGGTCTTTGTGATTATTATACTATGAAAATAATGTGATAGTCCCTCTTCCATGTAAATACTTGTTTTTTTATGTCATATGTGATTCAATCATTTAAAAAACTTACACAAATAAAGATAAATGAATATTTTATTGAATATGACATATATAGATAATAACAAATTTATTCAAATATGTTTTTAAAAAATTAATAAAGTGATTAATTGTTCGATGTCCCTTACGTGTTACAAATAGCATAGTGCAGATGTCATAGACCTGAAGATGCTCATAAACTAAAATGCATTTTATATTGCCACGAGTTTCTTATTTTAACCAAATCAATCGGAATAATGTAATTATTTTTATATATGGATAATTGTAGTGAAAAACCAAAATGAAACCTCCCTTTAAAAGGTATATTATAAAAGCTCTAACTTGTAGTTTGAAAAACATTATAAAGATATCTACACTCAGTAAATGTAAGTCAACAGAGCCAAAACATGGTGTCATGGTCCAGTACTCTGTTTTTTCTTTTAGGATTTTTTTTTTCTATTCCTGATTTCAAAATATGGTTTTCTCCCTCAATAATTTTTTCAATTATAATATGACTTTATATTAAATATAATCAATTTAACTTAAAGTACACCAAATTTATATGCTATATCATATATATTGGGTTTAATCAAATTTAATAGTGTGGAGATTCTAAGTTTTATAGGTATTATTAGGGATGACGGTCCCGATCCTGTTATATCTCTAGTTGTCCATATAAATGATGAGACTGCTGTCATATTCTCGATTGGCCGGGATAAATTTTTTATCATTATACACCATTTTATTGAATACAAATTTATCTTTGTCAATTTTGGTAATTATTAAAATTACCACGTTTGTTAACATAACTCAAATTAACTTAAGAAACGTTTAATAAACTCCAAAAACTTTCTTTAACGAAGAACTAAGCAAGAATGAACGGATGCACACAAACACACAACCTGTCGGCCCCACCCGTCGTTTAGCCCAATCATTCTTCGCCTCGTCGAGTCCCAATAATCACAGCTCACATTGATTTAATTTCTTAAAAAAATTGGGAAACTCCATCAAATTCAGAAAACCAACCTCAAATCAGTTACGATCATTTATACAGACATACATACTTCATTCGCGTGTTTGTGATAACTGTGTAGTGGACAGCGTTGACATCGGCTATGAAAGGCGTCTTCTCGGCGCCTGGTGATTACATCTACTTCAAGTCTCAGGTCCCTCTTCACAAGATCCCTGTAAGATTTCTGTTTTTCCACATAGTTGATTTGATTCGATTCGATTTTGTTTCGAAATTCTGAAGACGGCCTCTGCTCGTTAGCTTCATTTCTCAAATTTTCCTTTTGTTGGTCAGATGCTCTGTAATTCTTTACCTACGTAAATTAATATTTTTTAAAATTGGTCTCATGTCTGATTTGTTTAATATCACTTGGACTCAAGAATCAAAATCTTATCTTTACCTGGTTTCAGTTCTTAATGTCGATATGGGTTCTTCCAAGAATTAAGATTAATTGCAATTCCGTTGTATATAAATGAAACATAGTAGCTTATGAAGATTAAAAGCTCTTATTGAGGTACTCGGTTCAACCGAATCATCTCAAACAGGGTCAAAATTCGTTTTCTAGGAGTTGCCAATGCAGATCAAGGTACATGATGTGCCAGGATGTGCATTTATGTGTCTTAGTTCTCTTCTCCCATAATGTTGCAACTGGACACATCTTCTTTAGGCCTTAGAGTATATGACGGAAGCAGATTAATCTTAATCCTTGAAAGCATGCATCAGCTTACCCCTTGACATTACCTTTTCTGGAAAATGGGAAAAGGGATAGAATGCCAGCACAGAAAATCTGAGAATTTTTGTTTTTGCACAAGATGATCTAATGAAGGGATAAACTTAGTTGGAACATCCTTCTCTTTCCCTTGGACGTAGGAAGTCTTATTGGCTAACTAATAAAAACCATATTTATAGTTAAATATGGTAGCTTACTCTGGAAGAAGTTAAGTATGTCAATGTTAAGGAATTTGAAACAAGTGAAATAATGAATTTAAAATCATAGTTCTTGATTTTTATCATCCATTTATTTTTATGTTAACAAGGAGTGTGATCTCCTACCTTTTAGTTTACCCACAGTGATTCATATCTACATAGTTTGGTTTCTATTAAAAAGTTGACATTGTTTGTCGCATGCAAATTTCAGTTGTGAGTTTGATTATTCTCGAGCATTCAATAAATTGTAGATATATGATGTTTACTCGCAAAAATTGATGTAGATTGGCTCAAAGCAATGGAGATACTATGATTTTGGGCCAAAAGTTGTGCCTCCACTGATCTGTCTTCCTGGTACTGCTGGAACTGCTGATGTATACTACAAACAAATTATGTCATTGTCTATGAAGGTACTAAAGTTAATTTATTGATCTGTATGTTTGTAATGCCCTAACCAGCATTTGTCTCCTGTGCATAGATTTTGAAAGGGAATATTTTTGGATTCGAACTATCAGAGTTTAAGAGTCGTATATGTAAAAATATATTCGTACAGAAAGTTGTTTTCTTATCCTAGTTATTCAACCTTAATTTTTATGGATGTGCATTTTCATCTCTGTGCGTTCATTCATTTCGAGCTTTATTGATGCATATGACAAAACGCTTGTGTCTCACTTATACTTGGGAAACATAGTGTCACCACTTTTTTTATTTAATGTGGAAGTTGTACATCTAATTTTGTTCAGGATGGGTTTCTCTATTCTTGATTATGCCTTTATTGTTTCCATTTTCAGGGTTATCGAGTGATAGCAGTTGATATTCCTCGAGTGTGGAATCACCATGAGTGGGTTCTTGCATTTGAGAAATTTCTGGATGTTATTAATGTTCATCATGTAAGATTTTCCTTGTCAGTATTGCACTCTATGACGTTGAATATTAATTTTTTCCTGGCTATAAAGACTTTGGTTCGGTCGATTTTGTGCATTTGTTACTGTGCATTATGATATGTTTAAGCTGAATACATGGTTTGATCCAAGCTTGCGTTCTTCTGTCAAACTTCTGATCCTTTCCCATGCCCATTTCATGTGGATTTACTACCTTAACATGTTGAATTTGTCTTCAAATTAGTGATATGCTGATTTGCTGGAAGAGTTTCTTTGTTCTAGGATGGGTGGTAGTTGATAGAGTTTTAGCAGTGTAGTTCTATTTTCATATTGAAAATGAAGGGGCCTTTCTACTTTCCTTGACTGGTAATATCTAGCTTTGTTTAGATAATTATCATGTCAAGCTGGTATCTTTAAGAGGGCTGTAGAAATAATCATGTGGGCAATCGAAAACCATTTAAAGCTTTCCACACTCAAGGTATTTCAATAATAATCCAACTGAAGGCATAGCCACCTTTTCATTTCAACTGTCGTTCGACCCCCGTAAGACATCCTACTACCTCTGTAATGTATCAGTTTTTATTCTTACTTTTTAAGTTTAGAATTTCTTTCATGTGATTGAATTAGGTAGACGTGCTTGTGTGAATCTCACTTTATAAACTTCCTAAATCAATGTGATGCATCAACAATGAAAATATGTTATTTTCTAGCCGAAGCAAAAAATAATTAAGATAGTGAAAACTAAAATAATATGCAGAAATCATGAAATAAGATACCGATAAATCTTACATCCAAACTCACGTATATCATGAAAGTATCATAAAAAATCAGGATGCAGGTGATCAGTATTGTACATAAATATCATTTATTAGAACACTTTGATGTGGAGATGGAAATTTATGATAAATTTAAATGAAAAAACAAATAGTGATTATAACTTTTAATAGATAGCAATGACAATTGGATACATAGAGATGAGAAGCAAGAAAAGTAAACCTAATCAAGCATCTCGGAGTCATCGTCCTTAAATTTACAAAATTGATTAGTTTGGATACAGATGATTGGTATTGTACATAAATATTGTTTATTTGAACACTTTGATGTGGAGATGGAAAGTTATGGTAAATTTAAACGGAAAAACAAATGGTGGTTATAACTTATAGATGGCAATGACATTTGGATGACATAGAGTTGAGAAACAAGAAACGTTAAACTTATTCAAGCATCTATAGGTGTCGTTGTCCTTAATTTACAAAATGGATTAGAATGGAACTTTTGTTGATTAAAGTAGGGATGTTTCAGTGTTGAGCTTCCATCTGCAATCCAAGTCACATAATTCAGATCAATTCATTGAACAGATCTGTACGACCTTGACTAAGTTTGAACGGGCAAAATGGGGATGTTTACTGAATTACATGAAATTGGCATGAAATAAAGGCTGACTTTCAACTTTCATATTTTCTAAAAAATATACTTTTTTTTATTTTCCCATACATCAAGCACTCAACACCTTCTTAGTAGATTTTATTTGAAAACATGAGAAATTATCTCCCATTTTGATACTTTAGATTTTACCAAACCTATCCTTGATTTCTTTTTGAGATTCATTATCTAAAATTGACCGCAACTCCTTTTAGTATTTATACCTTACTTCATGACAAATTTCAGTGGTTGTTTTCATATTTTGCAGATTCATTTATATGGTACATCTCTTGGGGGCTTCTTAGCTCAACTCTTTGCTCAGCATCGGCCGCGTCGAGTTCGATCTTTGGTTCTCTCAAACACATTTTTGGAGACAAGTAGTTTTTCTGCGGCTATGCCATGGGCTCCCCTGTATTTACTAAAATTGTCTCTCTTTCTTTTCCAGTCTGGTTCAAATGCTAACTTTCTTTCTTCGAAAAACAAAAAAAAATACTAGGATATTAAGATAATGCTACTTACAATGTTACTTTCCTGTTTTTTATTAGGTATAGTCGTTTTCCAAATCCTTTGTCTCCCTTTCAGAAAGTTTTTGAATTATTGTTTTTGACATATGGTTTCTTTATTTGTTGCCTTTAATCAGTAAGGGAATATTTTGTATTTCCGCCTGCAAATTTAGCTTGAATTGGGGCCAGGTCTTAATAACCAAGAAATTATTTCAAAGATTTTTCCACCTGGTTGGAGTTTGGAAGGATGTGGACACTTTAATCTATCTAACTGTTACATAAGTCATTTATGCAATTATTGAACTGATTGTGATTGTCATCGTGAATTACAATAATTGTTGTTTATATATATTCAAATCGGATTTTTTGTGAATTCAATATTTAACAGTGTAGGTTGGACACCTTCGTTTCTATTGAAGCGATATGTACTAACTGGAATTCACAAGGGTCCTCATGAACCTTTTATCGCCGATTCTGTGGATTTCATTGTTGCTCAGGTAAAAGTTCTGTATGAACCACACGAGTTCTTCTGTAAGTTTTAGTCAAGGCTACTAGCATCAACGCTACTTTCTCAGATGTAGAGATTATGATCCAATCAGGGTTTTCTACAAAGATAAGATGACATAACAGTCTTTTATGTTTCTGTTGATATTTTCACATAAATGGAGTTATTAAAAACATGCATGTGAAAGGAAAAAAGGCGAGTGTGTGCCTGCCTTCAGATGGAAGAAGCCACTGATGTCAAAATCACCTCTGATCTTTATACTCAGTAGGTCCAAGTGGCTTGGGATCTAAATAAATTTTTTTGTTATTAGGTTGGTTACCTAGTGTGAGAACGATTCGTTTGCAAAAGCGTGCTTGTTTGACAAATTATTTTGTTTCTTAAGATACAATTGGAAGTTGAAATTCTTATGATATGAATTTCGACTATGGTGCAGGTTGAGACCCTTTCGAGAGATGACTTGGCCTCCAGGTTGAGTCTCACCGTTGATGCAGCATCTGTTGGGCCTCTTCTGCTTTCAGATTCTTTAATTACTATAATGGATGTAAGTTGAGTGCTTTATACTGTCAATAATGATGTATGGTGAGCGTTTTATTGAACAGTAAACTACCATCAGATACCTATTGCTGAGTTAAACTTAGAAATTTGGTGAAGATTCTCCAATTTATGGGAATCCACAAGATCAAATAAAGTTGTGGAATTTAAGCAAATTTGATGAATTTAACATTCCTAAAAATGTTTGTAAAATCCATGATCCCGAAGATAGAAACTGTGTAGTTTGTTCAGATTAATATCCATGTGTTGGTTGTGTTACCTTGCTCTTAACCAATCAAATTTATTTCTCTTCTCCTCATCTTTTCTGATTATTCTACTTCTCATATTTTCGGACGTATTCCTCCCTGCCTGAAGACAAATGATTTCTGTGCAATTCCGGGCCAACTTAAAGATCAGGTGATAGAAAGATACCCTGGTGCCAGACAAGCGTACCTCAAGTCTGGTGGTGATTTTCCCTTCCTCTCAAGACCAGATGAAGTAAATCTTCATCTTCAGGTAGAACTCAGGAAATTCTCTAGATTTGTGATTTTGAACTACTCTCTCAAACGTTTATTTGGATCAAGACTATGGAGCCTCTAAAACATGAGACTAGCCAAAGTTCCTCCACTTCATGATTCTGATTGAGGAGGCGGCAACACGTTCAGTGTATTAGTGGGCATTTTTTGGAAATATATTTCAAGTGAAGTTGTTTTTAATGAAAGATAGAAAACGGTACTGAGTGAATGTGGAAGCCAGTTGAAAGCAAGTTTTGGTAAGAATTGTTAAGAATATGGATGCCTGTTTCCAGGACAGAGAAAATATTCTGTAAGATAAAAAGTAATATTCTAGGTCTGTTGGAAATATTCCTTTTTAGTTGAAGTCCCATCCACCATCTCATCCTTTTCAGTTACACCTAAGGCGAGTTGGTGTGGAAGCTAAACCAGATGTAGTCCAAGAAGATCCCCCTGGTGGGAGTAGATCAAATGACCAAAATGATGGTAAACGTACCGATGATGAACCAGAAGATGATAGGAGAGGCCCCCGAAGACACAGATGAGCCTCTCCAGCTTTGGAAGATACCAGTTCCGGTAATCTTGAGAATCAAAGCTCCAGCAACACCCAGGTATCCAATGTCAGCATTGAATGCTACAAGCTAGCATTGGCATCCGAGGTTTTTTCGCGGCTGTCGAGTGAGTGCATTGTTCTTAATTTGCTTAATCTTCACCTAGGCACCTTGTACTTCAACCAGAAGTGTTGTAAGGAAATTTAGACCGACGCCGTAAATATGTTTTTGGTCCACTGAGACCACTTGTAAATTTTCCCGAGGGGAGATGTTTTGTCATAAGATTCCGTTCTTGTGTGACAGACGTACGACTGTCTTGGATTGTATCAAAGTACATTGTCGTTACGGATTACATGAAAAATGGTTGGTGCTTGCGAATTGTCTGTGTAAGTAAGTTGATTTCGACATGGCGAAATGCTAGAAATTGATATACTAAAAGAATGTGCTAGAGATGATCAATTTTGCGATAAATCAGAATTCGATTTCATTTTATCACGAATGCAAATGATATCGAAATTAACAATAAAATCCAGGAACTCCTTGACAGGGATACACAAGCGGATCAAATTTAAACTACAAGAAATAAGGCTATTTTAATATACTCGAAGTGAAACACCAAAGAGGCCAAATAAAATATCCAAGGCTCCCTTATTGAATAATTAATATACAAAAATAACTTATAGTACACATGGGTTTATTGGGATTTGAAAGGAAAAATGTCTTTAACAGTTGGCAACCCTTCGTTACTTCCTACAATTAGTAATCTGGTGATGGGGATGTGTAGACATTCATTCGTTCATACGAACCAACATAATTTTGACACTCCTTGATCTTGATCAAAGTAACGCAACACTGTTTTCATCACATCGGAAGTAAGAAGGATGAATTAGTAGGATGCCAATCTAGGCAGCTGCACTTTGTTCTTGGTGACTGAGAAACCAGTCGGCGGGCCACCATTCGGGTTTAATGGTCTCTATCTTGACATCTTCCTGGTCTTTTATGGTCAAGTTGCCAGTCCCTTTGAAAGCATAGTCCATGTGTAGAAGCCCAAGACCCCGAGATCCAAGTGCAGTTGTGACATTCCCAGCTTTCTTTTGAGATGATGCATCAATCACTTCGGAACCCGGAGCAACCTTTTGCTGGACCTCTGAGCTAATAAATTCACTTGTTAAAATCCGCATATATGAAAAAGGATGAATGCGCAAAAGATAACCCACCTTCTCCACTATTATTCAGAAATCTGAGAGGAATCAAGCGCTTTCGTATAACTCCTCGGTGGTGTGTGCGTGCAATAAGTTCTTGGCCAATGTAACAACCTTTGTCGAAGCTTATAGCATTTAGACCAGCGAGATTGTATTCTAGAGGAATTGCCGAACCTACACCAATTTTTATTAAACAGTAAGATAATGTTGAATATTACATCCAACTAATGCGTGCTCTACAAGTTGATGAAAATGGCATATAGGAGTTAGCTAAAATGGTATTTCCATGTGGTGAAGGTAAACCTGCCACCTATCCTTTTCACTTGTGGGAACTAGATCCCAATGATCATGTAGAAGAAAAGAGGAAAAAACATAGAAGTCCTAAAGGTTGCATTCAGTAAACCTGATTTCTGGTCCCATCAATACTAAATAACCCAAATTTGGCAGTCTATTAAGATTATAAGATTCACATGCAACGAGGAAAAAGGAAAACAAACCTTTTGGAATCTCAATGGAGCCTTCTGCAACTCCCTTTTCTAATCTCCAGATAAGAAAGTTTTCTTCACTAGTTTCTTCATCCGCCTCAACGAGAGGTGCTGTGACAGAAGTAACAAAGAGATATATTAAGAAGCTCAAAGGGAACTTGTTTGGTTAGCATACAATCAGGAAACACCATCTCAAATTAACTCCAGATTTTGTAGAGCTGATAAGGGATATTTAAAAGTACCCAGGATTTCAGAGTCTGACGTCTACAGAAACCCATTATATAGATTTTCTCTTACACATTAGAATTTAGTGCATGCATGTTAATCCAATATGTAATGCACCAATGCTTGCCAATGGTGGCCGTCTCCATGTTGCCACATTTGCTACACGGACTCTCAACGAGAGCACCAGGAGATAGGCCACAACATATTATGTTGCTCAACACATAATATACATACATGTACACAAGAAAGTCAGTGAAGAGGGGCAAAATAAGGAAGGTGATTCAACTTACGTTGTGTATTGGATGGAAAGATTCCCCTGCATCCAAGGCAAGGCAATCTTGGATCCTTATTCCAATGCCAACCAAGATCATTTCCTTGTGAAGCTGACACACCAGAGCGATCAACAGTACCTCCCCAGCCAACAGTACCAGTTTCCGATTCTTCTGGGTCTGAACTCTTCTTGGAAGCATTTCCACTAAACCGTTGCCAGCAAGAGAATTCTCCAGCCACGTTCTCGATATCAACCTTAGATCTTAAACGGTATCTGCACAAGAAGGTGTTTTTTACAGTAGTTCAAATGTCGTAGCAGAGCCCGAAATTTTGTGTAAGTGTCAAAATGAAATTCTAACAATTTAATGGCGGCGGATCATATTTTTGCTAGATATACAGACATGAATCTATCAGAAAATTTAAGCTGCAATGGCCACAGCTGGCCCCCTCTGGTTTCATCAGCGATTAGATTATAATACACCCTCCAAAGGAAAGGTTGACATCATTTCTTTTTGTGGCGGACAAGAATCCCCAAATCTGAATAGCTTGCTAGAACTTCCACCTATCTACTTAACAAATCTATTACGCGTACGAGCTTTCCTTCCGCTATATCTCGCCAGAACAAAAATTAATACCCGGCCTATGACCAAATTTAACCGTTGATTCACAACCCAATTCTGGAAAAGACTATTTTCAGCCTGATTACCAAAGAGATTAACCTTCCCCACTTTTCTTGAGTATCATAATTTCAAAAAATATACAACATTGATTGCAAATCATAATCCATCAAAGTCCAGATAACGAACCTCCTTTGTTAACAAAGTTCCAATTTTTTTCAACAAAAGTTTCTACGAACCATCGTATCACGTCTTACCCGAATTCTTGGTTTATTTGCATGCCAGATAAATGGGCAAACTCCAGAAGAAAAATTAAAATGTCGATTGAGCGGATATGAGTAGTTAACGTTCACATTGTAAACACTCATAAGAAAAGACTGAAGCACTCACTTGTTTAACGTCTCCAAGAGCTCATCCGACACAGTCGCATCGACATCCGCATAAATCTCAACGTCACCCGGGTCCGGCCCTGGTCCAGACCCACTCCGGTCGACCTTCTCATCAGACCGGGTTGGCCTATACAGGAAAAGGTCGTAAAGAAACCTCCCCTGAGGATTCAACAATGCCGCGTACACAGTAGGCGAGACGGCCACCGGCATATTTGGAGTAACACTATTCTCACCCGCGGGACGTGGATTTCCAAGGCTCTGCACATCATTGGTCACAAGTCCCTGGAGAAACTTGATGGTCTCCGGACCTTTGAAACGTATGACGGATCTGGTTTTGAGGAGGCAGTTGATCGGGCCGGCGGCTTCGAGAGTGGTGAAGGGTCTGCTATAATTGCAAGAACTGTACCTGAGGAAGCGGAGAGGGGTTCTGAAGAGGTGCATCTTCGTGGGTTTCTGCCGGCCAAGAGGAAGCTAGCTACGGTAATATGCGCAGAAAAAGATGGAAAGCAGAACACGTGGGGAGGACGCGTGGTATATGCTCGACTCAATGTCTTAATGAAACTAGAACTCTAGAAATGTCCATCTGTTATTTATTTATTCTTTTATATTTATTCTTTTTTTAAATTCTTTTCCTAACGATCTTCAAAGTTTTATTCGACGATAGTAAAATATCGGTAACCAGTTCATACCAGTATAAAGCTCCACTTGATGCTTCCATCTCGTTATTTCAAATGATGGTGCTGCCATAAATCTGTATTTGGAGCTTGATCATAATCAGAATGACAACTTTTTTCATATTTCTTGGAATCAAGCTCGAAGCATATATATATATATATAATATGTAGCCTAGACTGATGGTAAACTTATTTATCTTACGATCAAAAGTTCCCAGTTCTTGTCTTATCTCATGTAACCTGGATTTACTATGACTTTTCACAAAAAATGGACTTCAAAAAGATATATTTTATAATTATTTGGTATATATTTCATTATTAATTTTCATTATTGTGAGCAATTCTCCTTGCTCTGTATATATTTGATTATGTTATTGTGTTTTCTTTCTGAAATTTTACATTAATGGAAATTAATTTATTGTATTTTAGTATCATATATTGTGTATAGCCAGTAGCCAGATGTATTTATCTGTATTATTAAGACTAGTTTCATGATAATTAATTTTATTTTACCTTCTAAAATACAATGATGTTTTTTCCAAAAAAAACATAATATTTATTTTGATTTGATCTGGTTTGGTTTTATTTAATTATAGTCCAGTTATTTTGGTTTACAATTTAAAAAATTCTTGGTCGGATAAACAAACTATTTTGGTTCAGTCCTGTGTTATAGTAACATGTTTTGATATATATGGTTGGCTTTGAAAAGATTATTATCTATGTTTTAGAATGCTAGAAATTATAAATTGCTCAATTTATAATATCTATTCCGTTAACATTGTATAATTTGATAATTGAGCTGTGTTTCAATTTTTTAGTAAGGTCTGAATTATGTTTTTATAGTTTTGATAAGTTAGATAATATAATCAATCATACAAATTTGTGAATCAAAAATATTTAAATTGAAGCATCATTACACATTAATATTTTTAATATAAATCAACTTTTTATTTTTACTAAAGTAATCAATTTTAGATTATATAAAACCATAATCAAACAAGAATAATTTTGCTAACTTATTAAAACAAAGTGAAAAATTCGATTATGATCTAATGATCCTATTTATTTTTCGGTTTTCCGATTTGGATATTGGACGGAAGACTAATTACTAATACACCTCCTCCCTTTCAAAGTGTTCTTTGTCTTCGAGAAAAAAGAAAAAGGAAAAGAAAAAACCTAAGAGACCTTATCAAAACTCACTCACACTCAAATCTTTTGTTCTTTAATCTCTCTCTCCAGTTCCTCCACATCTCTAGGAAGGTATGTCGTTATGCTGCGTCTTTCCGGCTTCTGATACTTTTTGTGCGGGCATGCATTTTCCAGTTTAATTACTCTTTTGTGTTCCTTTGTTAGTTTCGTGATTTTGTTTCCACTATTGCTGGTTTCTTGTAATCGGGAGCGTGTTTCATTTCATCTTTTGTGGGGTTTCTTCAGTGAAGTTCAATGCAGAATGTTTCGATGAAGTAGGCCAATCGAGAGCGGCAGTTCTGGGTTTATTTAATTTTATACTGTTTTTGAAGTTGTACGTCTTGGGATATCGAGTTGCAAAAAATTTAACCGAAAGGGCTGTCTTTAGTGTTGATTCTATTGCTGGGATGCGTATAATTATTTATTTATTTATTTATTTTTGCGCATGTTATGGTAAAACTTGCCTTTTAAGTCACATGCGGTTTTTAAGAATGAAAGCTGAGTTGGAGGCAGCCACTGGTGAGATCAGAAGTTTTGATTTTTCCTGCAACACACACCCTTGTGCCAAAGATTTGATATAGCAAGTACGTTATGGAAGGATTATATTTTCCAGAATGCCCAAATGATTTTTCTTTAACGAGAGATATGAACTCCTTTGGCACTCGGAGCTCACTCCTTTTAGTGTTTGGTTGTTCGGAAGCAAACTTTCTATGTCTAACCTTTAGTATCTTCGATATATGCTTCCGAGGATGTAGGAGGTCATATGGGCATGTCATCTACTGTACAAGAAATCACACCCTTAGTTGATTCATCGGAGTTTGAGTGCATAAAAGACCAAGAGAAATCAAGCACTCCAGGTGAACGACATTTTAGTTATCTCATTATTATTATTTTTTTCAAATAGTGAAATATGCATGATTTTATCAGGTTTTAAATGCTGTAAGATAGCAGAAGTGTGAGTTTGCTACTTCTCGATTGTTATGTGCTTTATTATATTATGCTTCCAATTCTTGGCTTCAGCTTGTGTTCTTTTGTTTGTAGAACTGCTGCAGTACCTTTTAAACTTATATATGTATAGATAATGAATATAAAGTTGTTAGCATACTTGGCGTCTGGATATTCCTAGAAAGATATGTTTTCGAACCTGGATGCTAAGTTTGAAAATATGAGACATACTTGCGATATTCTGGTCAAGGAAGTATTGATTATACCTGCAACTGATCAATTGTTAGGCAGTTGTGATGTTATTCTGCTGGGAGGGTCTATGTTTCACTTGGCAAAAAAAACCTACTTAAATCTTAACATGAAAACAAAATGAAAATGATGGGCTCTTTCATTCTTTTTGAAATATTAGAACGCTACTGATCAACTGGCAGTTTGGAACTGAGGCACTTGCAAGTGCAACTACTAAATTAGAAAGTGTGGGTTTTAGAATGAAGCCTTTGTCCCTCTAAGCAGGTCAACTATATGAATCCTCTTATACCATTGTGTTTTATACCCTAATATATTATCTGTATTTACATTTTTTGTATCATGTGTGATCCATGCTGATCACGGCTTATTTGGTCCATTCTTCCTCGATTATTGTACGTGTTTGTCGTGGTCTCATGTCTTCCTAGAGTATTGTTTGGTCGCCTAAGTATATGTCCATACATCTTAATTGGGTATCTCAAAGTTTTTTTATCAGTTGGTGCAAACCCAGTTCTCCATTTAAAATTCACATTTTATCTTGTTCATCCTCTTATGTCTGCACATCCACCTTATCATCATCTTCTCCGCAATTCCCATTGTCGGCCAGTGCACACAGTTCTTAGCCCAACATTCAGTTCCATACAACATAGCAGGTGTAACTGCAGTTTTATAAAACTTCTTTATAAGCTTTGGAGGTGCTTTACGTTTACAAAGAGCACCTTACACGCTCTTCCATATATATACGAGATGAACCACTTCAAATCTGGATATTGTTTTATGATCTTATTTCTTAAGTTTACTGGATAAACTTTAATATCTAAATACTTTCAATTCCTTTAGCAGCAAGTCCAAGAGGTAAATTAAAGGAGGAAGCTTCTAACTCAGGGGCAGACGACCAACTGAATTCTTACGATGGAGTGGGAACATCAAATAAAATGAAGAGGGCTGAACTAAGTAATACCAGATATTTTATTATTAAGAGCTTGAATCATCAAAATATCCAATTGTCAATAAAGAAAGGAATTTGGGCAACACAAGTTATGAATGAGCCTATTCTTGAAGAAGCCTTTCTAGTAAGATCTCTTAAATCTTTATTCTTGTAAGAGTAGATTATTAGGCCCCTTTGGACTATGTCATGATTATTACCATATGAGTGTGTGCGCACGCATTTGTCTGATATGAGATTCTTACTGTCAATAGTGTCGGATTGTGAGTGGCAATAGATTTTATGACTGTAAAATAATGGATAATTATGCAGAATTCTAGCAAAGTGATTCTTATATTTAGTGTCAACATGAGTGGCTTCTTCCAAGGATATGCCCAAATGATATCTTCAGTTGGTTGGAGAAGGGATAACATTTGGAGTCAAGGTAGTGGAAAAAATAACCCTTGGGGACGCAGTTTCAAAGTCAAATGGCTATGTTTACATGATCTGCCTTTCCAGAGTACTCTTCATTTAAAAAATCCATGGAATGACTACAAGCCTGTCAAAATCAGCAGGGATTGTCAGGTATATTATAATTCTTTCTTTTGAAGGTATCCATATATTTATTGTTAATACATTAATGCTACCAGGTTTTATTCTTTATAGGAGCTGCCTCAGGATATTGCTGAAGCTCTTTGTGACCTTCTGGACCAGGGAAATACTATGGTTGCTAGGTTGAAAAGGTAACCAATCGCTATCAAATTGAAACTTTACAGTTCATACTTTTTGCTTGTGATTTGTTTTTTTTGCATTTATCAGTGCAAATTAATTTATGCAGGGACGAAACCTCTGGGGACGATTTTCCTCGAAGAAGACGTTATGTAGAGCCATTCCATTCCAAACAAGATGAAGATTTTAACATGAACCTAGTGCATATGGCACCTATGCTTTATCCGCCTTTACTCTATCAGCCTCAATCTGAAGCAAGTGGATTTCATTTGCAGCAATGGAGATCCTGTTTACCTGATAAATCGTCAATATTTAATGGGACAACAAATGTAAAACAGTTAAAACATTGTCAAATTAATGGAAGTGCAACTAGTAACTTGAATAATTCTTCTAGAATTGATAGCTGGGGCTTGTCAGCAGATTGGAGTCCCCTTGATGGCAGTCTTACTGAAGACGCTATACTGGAAATGGTATAGGTGTCTATATTAAGCTTTGTCAATGAATTTCTGTCATGTTGAATTAGAAATTCTTGTTCTTTCCTTGTAACCTTCTTTACAAGATCACTGAATCCCTGCAGTGCATTGAAAAGAAATTTGACGGTGGTTCATGAAATTATGCCATTCTTTTCCATTTTATGTATTCGCTTCTGTTGTTTTCAACTTTCATTACTAGATTCTTCTGGTATATTCTGGGGTAAAATCATTTTTGCCAGAGGTAAGGACTTGAGCTGCAAGTTCTCGTGCTGATGATTACCTCATTCATTTTATCATGCAGAGCTATGAAGAGTACCTGGAAGCTCATAGCCAAAGCAGCAGAAAATTTCACCACTCTGTCAGTATGCCTGATACTTGCTGCGATGCTACCTTGTGTATTGATGATTTTTGTGGATATATTGGCTACTCAAAACTTGGTAGTTGTAACACAGCTGTAGATGCAACATCCTTTCAATATTTTTATGAGTACACAACTTAATTTCTTGGTTACTGCCACTTTCAAGAAATTTTTGCAGATTTAGTGAGAAACCGTCCTTGAAATCCGAAGTTATTTGTGCAGAATATGTCTGTGCGAGATTAACTTTAAAATTCTAGTACTGTCGGCAGCCATTGCTGTTGGATTAACTTTCCAAGGGCAGCATTCAGTTATAAAATTTGAATACGCTAAAACCAAATCTTAAGACGTATGCACAAATACATCTGAGACGGTCTATGTTGGATACAAACTAGTTTAAGTGATAATCGTGTTTTTTAACAGGTTGGTGGACCATCTGCGAGCTTCCCGAAGTCATCATCTAGTAAAGAACGCTCAGATGAGTCGTAAGTGTATCAACATTTCACTCCAACATTGAACTATCTTTTAGTGACTTTTTTTTTCACCAGAATCACTTCATTAGCCTTTCAGCTGTGATTTTTGGTTTAACTATTATAATTTCGTTAGTGTTCACAGTTAAATTGACTGACGATGACAAAAGCTTTAAGCTATTTTGTCAATCCCAATACTAGAACTTTTAAACGCCTCCCATGTAAAACAGCCTATGTTCAAAATGAAGTGCTGATTCGTTAATTGATCATTGTGTTCTACAGGCAAACGGCCAGCACTTCAAAGAAACGAACTTACCGCCAAGCTCTGGAGTAAAGAACTGGATTGTACAAATTTTCTGGTTAATCTCATCCCCATATAACAAGTGTCAGTTTCATTTCTCTGCTAAGCACGAAGCAGCCTTCCTTGGGAGCTTTTATTAGCTTTTGGGCTGTTGAAATCGGAATTGATGCGTCTGTACTCAAATGATATATATATTTATGAACACGTTAGTTTACGTTGCTTTATCAATGAGTTGTACAGGAAAACTGCTATAGTGATGATATGATATATGACCTCTCGCGGCGCGTATAATAAAATGCCAATGGTGTTTAAAGGTTCAATTATGTGAACCTTTAGGCCCTTATTTTGGTGTAATATAAAAAAAAATTATATGCTTTTACAGTTATACCTTTGACAATGACATAAATACATATTCTTCACTAGTTAAAGTCTGCCGTTCCAGAGAGAGAAATTATGTCGAAGGGTAGAGACCCTGTGAGATTACAAATAACTTTCTGAAAATAATTAACAATAACTACATCTAGTATTTTTCCACATCAAAATTTAAGGGGAGGCACTTGCTCTAAGGTACCTCCTAAAAAACTCAATAATATTATTACGTCAACTTATCTATATCATCAATTTATCTAATTATTATCATATGTTGTAACGTAAGCATAACTAAATAAGGAGATTTTGCATTTCTCTACGTTGAAAAATGGGTTAACCCAACTTCTATCCAGAACATCAAGTACATGGGAAGATGAAATATTATTCAGTTATTTTTTCTATGGGAATAGAAAATAATAAAAATTCTACGAACTTAAATATCATTGAGACGACTGAAATATGTGTTGTCCCTTTGCAAGTCAAGTTTAAGAAATTTTCTAGAATAGTTTCATTAAAGAGACGAATGATCAGTACACGGGAATACGAAAATATCTCAGCAATCTTAGTAATTTTCAATTAATCGGAATCAAAATTCCTGCAAATGGAAATCCATCTTCAAATTTGATTGGTTTATTGATTGGTTTGTTCCCTCTCATTCAAACACAACTGCTATAGGACTCCTGACTGAATACTTGGCAGATTTCCAGTTGAGGAATCCTTGAGAAAACCCAGTGTCAACCTCATCTGATCGACTAAACGTGGTACTATATGTCAATTTCTGTTTCAGTTCAGAGAAACTCAGCACCCTTGGTTCAACAGATACATCAACACCGGGAGGCGAAACAATCTCCAAATCATAGGATGAACTAGCCTCGCCAACGTTGCTAATCGTCCTAGTATATGTCTGAGGATTCAATCCAAGAACCACGGAGAATGATGGATAGTTCAGTTGTGCTTCCGATATACTGGATTCCACGAGGCAGTCGACCTTGCGTTGGAGGATGACGCCGACTTGCCCGTTCGTGTAATTCAGGCCGCACAGGTATGGAATATATTCATCAGGATGGATGTCGTAGACCAATCCTGGATCATTTGCCTTGGCGGGGTTGACATGGCCTGCACCAGTGGCGAATATGTCAGCAGGGAGAAGGGTTTGATCCTCGATACGGTTACCTGCAAGGTTTACTTGATCAGCACTGGTCATTATGGCGGATTTGATCGCCGCAGGCGACCAATCTGGATGCGAGTTTTTCAACAAGGCCGCAACGCCACTCAAATGTGGGCAAGACATTGATGTTCCTGAGACCATGTTGAACGTTGATTTCGTGTTCGTGTTGTTTTCGACACTGAGAGGCCAGGCCGCAAGGATGTTTACGCCAGGGCCAATGATATCAGGTTTGAGAATTCCGGGGCTGGCCAGGCTAGGTCCCCTGGATGAGAACCCGGCAACAATGGGAGCATTTTTATCTCCAATTATAGTTCCTCTGTACAAGATAGTGGATACGGGGCTGGAAGTTGAATTCAGATAGGCTTTTACTTTGATTCCATCTGCATAACTGATGTGCATAGCGGGAAGAACATGGGCTTCCGCGCTGGTGGTGTATCCCATGTAATCTTGATTCATAAGGACCATGGCTGCACCGCCGGCGTTCTTGACGGATATTCCTTTGAGAATTCTTGAGATTCTGCCACCTTCACATAGTACCATTTTTCCTTGGACATCATCGGGGTTCAACGAGGCCGGGATGCAAAATCGTGCCTTTGGATTGCTTGAATTAGCTCCAGGGTAAACCAGGGGCAATGCGGTTCCAGAGAAATCTTTCGGCTGAAAAGCCGATTCCCCATCCAATTCCTCCTTGTCTCCAAGCGCTAAGGTGGCTCCTATTTTCCTGTCAATTGTACTGGCACCAACCGTCAGGATCCATGGCGCCTCGTTCGACATAGACTGATAGATCGGACCCTTATTCCCTCCAGCACAGCTGACGAAAATCCCCTTCTTCATCGCACTATACGCGCCAAGCGTGATGCTATCTTCGTAGAAGGGAAAGGACTCGGCCCCAAGAGACAGAGAAAGAATGTCCACGCCATCGTCAATCGCCACGTCCATGGCGGCAAGAACGTCGCTCTCTGGGCACCCCGTCAGGCCACATACTTTGTAGATTGCCAGATGGGCAAGAGGTGCCATTCCAACGGCCGTGCCATTAGCATTTCCGAAAATGTTGGCACCTTCAACAAAAGCTCCAGCAGCTGTGCTAGCAGTGTGTGTGCCGTGCCCGTCTTGATCCAACGGGGTTCCATCCCCATTTCTGAAGTATCTAGCTCCAATAATCTTGTTGTTACATGCTGTGAAATTGAACTCACACTTTCCCTTCCATCTACTAGGTGGAGGAGGCATCCCTTTGTCGCTGAACGAAGGGTGATCAGGAAATATTCCGGAATCCAAAAGTCCAATAATAATACCCTTCCCATAATTTGAGCTGCCCCAAAATCCCAACTTCTGGTTCAATCCCAAGAAGTTGGGTGAGTGCGTTGTCTGCAGAGGAAAACACGTTCTGGCCGAGCCGAAACGAATCCATCCTTCTCTTGCATGGTTATCAGATCATCTGCCGATAGCTTAGCAGCAAAACCTGACAACACGTTGTTGTAGTAGTATAGAATTCTCGACTTCTCTGAGGTTTCTGTATTTGGTGGAACAAATGAATTGTACCATGTCTGTAAATCTTGTGATTGTGGTTCAACATGCACAATGTAGGTCTTTAAATGTTCGTTTTGGACATGGCCATGGAGATTTGTTGATGCAACCACCGAGCCTAGACTGTATAACGAAATGAGAATCAGAAAGAAAGGAAAAGCCATCAGCAGCGGTGAGCTTAACTTCATAATTTATCAGTTTGTTGTATGGTGAAGAATAATGAAGCTGGAGAGTAGTTTATATAGACCACCACTTGGCCACGTCAAGTCAGACTCCTATAAGGTGACAATCTTTAATTCATTCATACAAGGTAGATATACATAAAGTCGCATGCAAGCACATATTTGTAATAACGTAACTTTAAAACATGCATGCATGGATGATCTAAAAACATTGTTCGTACATTAATAGCATATCATAACATATAACGTACATAAGGCATGACATAACATAACATGAAAAACGTATGAGCCGTATCAGTGAATGCGAGGGGGCGTGTGACTGATCAGTCGAAATAAAGCACATATTTGTAATAACGTAACTTTAAAACATGCATGCATGGATGATCTAAAAACATTGTTCGTACATTAATAGCATATCATAACATATAACGTACATAAGGCATGACATAACATAACATGAAAAACGTATGAGCCGTATCAGTGAATGCGAGGGGGCGTGTGACTGATCAGTCGAAATAACCAACGTACGTAGCAGTGCGGTTCACCCAACCTTACCTCGAGATCCCAAGTATCTACTATGACACTTCATCATGTCGTGACCACGTGGATCCATAGGCTTATAATCATACATTAAAACTGGGGATTCTCGGGCCCGGCTACCAGACTAGCTCCCATCATTAAACTTTGCCACATCACTTCAATCCCTCGTGTTTTATCTTAAAAAAAATCATTCTTGATCGTTTCATAAAATCTCATGATGCGTGTATTTCTTAAACCTTTTAAGTTTCGATTGAATTCCGCTCAAACTTGTAATGCTAAGGCTACGATTACGTGAGGATCACGACTTTCAGGTGATCCAATGAGAAAATAAACCTTTTGTCACTCAAATAATGAGAAATTAGTTCAAATGTCCCAAATTTTATTGTCGTTTTTCATTTGTGGCCTTGGCGAGATTCTGTGGTGCAAGAAGTTCTTTCCTCCATTTGACAAACATTAAGTTGCCGATTTCCTTTCAGTTTTCTAATTAACATCTATCATATCTTTAATTTATAATAATACATAAACTTTGCATGCCTAAGATTAGTATTTCTTGGCTATAAAGAACAATATTAAGCAGTTGTCTTCAAAAGATGTTTTCTCATGGTTTCCTTATATCTTGACCTATTTTTCTCTTTTGTTTTGATATAATCATCATTTGTAATTTAGTCTTTGATCCTTCTGAAACATTCTTATATTATATTCTAACGCAATATAATATATTTATGTTAAATTATAGCTTAGTACATAAAAATAATAATAAAAAAATTATGAAACATTTTTTTCTCCTAAAACTACATATAAAATAATGATACAAATAATAATAATAATTCATATCAAAATGCTGGAAAATCAAAATATAGAAGAAAATAAAAGTCAATATTATGTATTCTGGTATACGATTTTATAAACATATGTACATTACACTGAACAAGCGCAAGATGTGAATTTGAGATGATTGTTCCTATGCAAGTTGCTAACCTAGCTACTGACGCGATCATAAGTATTTTTTTAATGAAGAATAAATTTTAAAACAGAAAAAAAAAGTGTACGTAGTTATTTATTTTAATGAAGATCAATAAAGTTCTAATTAAAGAAATTATTTTTATTCCTAAGAATAAATTTCCCACTACAAGGTATGTGATTTACCCTTCGAATTTTAAGAATGGATGAAAGTGTTTGGTTTTTTTTAAGAAAAAAAGAATCGACACTACAATTTTATTCAACTCGGATATAGGCATGGTTGTAGAGAACAACGTATATATAATCAAGAACAATAGATTTTTATTTCATAAAGAAATTAAGTATTACATCGCATATATTAAAAGTGGCAACGATTCTCGACCAAATCAATAAAGTACTTGAAGTAACAACGTTTATTTAAGTGTCGCAAAATGATTCTTGAACTAGGGATATATAGAATGAGAATTTAGGGCATGATCATGATGTTATATGCAGCAGTGAGAGCAAGCATCAAGATCAGAGATTTGAATGGAGCATTCGCCGGAGAAGAAGATGGCGGCGGGGCAGTAGGCCACGGTTTGGGCGTGGGGGCGGGCCCCTGGGCGGAGACTGTGATGGATAGCTGCATCCCTTTTTGGCAGTGTTCACCAATTCCACAAATGTACCATTTCTTCCCAGGGCTGGTTAGGGTAATCATGTCGTTCCCACTTGTTAAAGGCTTGTTTGATGAGTTGGTAGACTTGCATTGCTTGAAGTCGGATACATTCACTTTCTGCACATCGTGGGCTCCCGCCTTGTACATGAACACTGCATGCGGTATCCAAAATAAATGAAGGCACAAACCAAGAATCATGTATATTAAAGATGAAGCAAGTAAAGTTGATCACGTACTGAGAGTGTCCCCGACGTAAAAGTTCTTATCCTTGGCCCAAGCGGTGTAATCGACCCCTAGGTTCCAACCATCATTGTCTCCAACCATATACTCAGTGGCCAAAGTCGTTGCAGCCACGGCCGCAGCCACAACCGCGATCAAGAAAGCTTTCGAGGCCATCACGGATATTGGAAACTCTACTGTTAATTTCTTGATCAAAGGCCTCGGCTAGCTAGCTAGCTTGAGTTGGATTATATCGTATTGAGTTAGTTTGATATATTTTTTGTAAATAGATGGAGTATTTATAATCAATATAGATAGCAAATCAACTAAGAAATGAAACATCAGGACAGCCGCCGCTTCATTGTTTTCTGCTCCAGGAAATTAAATTCCCCCCCTCAGCAATGCAAATTAATGGCACCACACTCCTAAACGATATTACGACGGGTTTTTTTTTTTCTTTTGCTTTTCACGCCACTAAAACTGTCGATTTCGAAATAAACAAGATTCACAGAAACCTTTATTTTTTCGGCTTTCTCGATACTGATGCTAAATCTTAAGCCAGTTGGCTTTTAATGACATTTTTCAAAAGAATTAAATAATGATAATAAAGGTTATAATAGGAAAAAACTCATTGTATGCACACACTAATAGAGAGAGAGGATAATATACTCATAGAATCGAAGCCCCGTTATGGGAACTTTTAAGTTTTGTTTGATTTAATCATTTGATTACAGACATGAGTTATAATTCAGTCTATATATTTTAATCTTTTTCTCATATCTTGTTTACAGCTTTTAGAATCAATATATATCTAATTCCTACTGTTTCAGGGCATACTGAATATATCAAAGTAGTTACTTATCTTGGTTAACACGTTGATAAGAATTTGGCATTGTTTATTAGGATTTGTCGTGGGATATGCAACAATGTTTATGTCTTATTGGGAAACAAAGAAAAAAAAAAGGACCAGACGCAGGTTAAAAGCATATATTTCTGCTGCCAATGCACGAGTGAATTATGAACAGAAACTATTCTGATCTATAAGCAGAACTGCTCAAGCCAATAACAATAATAATAATATTGACGAGGTGCAATAATTGTCTTGATTAGGAAGAACTATCGAACCGTGTCGTTTGTGTTGTTATACGATTTAAATGATTGGAGTTACAAAATTAACACCAACTATAACCTTTGATAAAATGACAAGCTCTCGATCTTATAAATATTATTGTTATGCTGTAGTGGAAAAGTTAAGAAGAATAATAATGTGATTAGACTATTTTTTTAAATTAAAAAACCAATATATCAAGTGTAAGAATCACAAAAGATATTAGCCCAATCATTTATATTTTATCATTAAACAAATTTAAAAAAATTTTGTATGCAATTTAAAATAAAAAAAATCTCTACTAAATTTCAATCATACATAACAATTGTTTTTAATCCTTAAATTAAATATATAATATGAAAAGATTCAAATGAATTTACGGCTTATTGCTCTATAAAGCTAACATTATGACTAAGATATAAGTTTATGATTTACTCATACAAATTTTATGATTCATAATTCCAATTATGCCTAAAATATAAGATTATGATTTACTAATATAAAATCTAAATGAATAGTAATTGTAAAGTTTATGTACATATCTTCACTTGATTTTCTAAGTTACCAAAAATATAAAATTATTGTCAGTTAATATGACATTGAAACATTAATTTGTAAATATCTCTCATCAACATTTTTGACAGCTACATACAATAATATGTATTATTTCGACAATTCTATCAGAAAATTTGGCAAAGCTTCACAATATGTATAGATCAGATTCAATAGCCAACAAATAGAATGTTCAAGGACAACTGCAGCACTAGCTTTCAATAGCCTATATACACTTTTTTTATTTGATGGATCATAAGGGACTTGCAGGTATATTCCAACGGTATGTAACAGTTACTTGGGACAATTACTAGCACTTTCTGTCTGATGAGTTTGTTCAAGGATTCCCTGAGCCATCGATATGAGCTTGAAATTCCGACCACACATGAATGGTTGTATCAGTTTCCAGGCATAGTCATAAGAATTTTGCAGCCAATGTCAAATACCAAAATCACCGAAAATGTTCCCATTCAAACTTTCAACGAACGCTGTTATTCCTGAACTAGCATTTGTAAGCATGAGTGAATAAGCTCAATACTAGAACACGAGGATAGATAAAGTTACCAGTTAAAGCAAGAAGCAGCATATATTTCAATCTTTTCGGTTTCAACACCAGTATGCTGCTTTCCAACAAGCGCTCGCGTTCTCGAGTTTGATGGTTGTTTTATCTACAATAGAACAACATGCAGCAGTTTGTAAGAGCATGAGACAAGTTCTTCAAGGGGAAAGCTTATTGTCAATGGATTAAAGTTATTTAAAGTATATGAGGGAGCCATCCAGTACCTCATTTCCTTTACGGAAGCAACCCCATGCATTCTCTTTTGAACCCTTGTAAAATATTAGCATATCAAGTCAAACAAATAATACGACAGTGATTTGTAAATTCTTGACAAGACAAGGAAAATCTCAGGGAACCTTGGCTGATTTGCTGATGGAACGTGGCAGTTTAGACCCATGGTTAGCATTTTGTGGTGTTTCAGGCGCTAGAGAGAGCTAGTTCAGATACAGAAAAAGGACAAATCAAATAATGCAGTTCCCTTCAATGGTTTTATTAGATTGATGACTCCATAAATTACAGTAAACGCACTAGAGAGTCCAGGAATTTAGAGAGTTATCATGTAAACTACTTGTAAATGGGTTGCACAGCAGTAGGTCTGGAGCAAAGTGAACAAGATCCAGCAAGTAGACAGTTACGCAAAAATTACCTTGTCGAAAAGCTCAATTGGAGGATTATGATTAAATCTCTTCTCTGTATGGAAATTAAATTCAAGTGACATTGACAAGATCGTATTAAGTTGGGACATTTCAACATATGACAGTGCTAAGATTCTAGGTCTCAAGTTTCATGGCATTTACCATTGGCACAGTGATGTCTTTCTTAGTATTTCGGAAAACTCCAAGAGTCCCCTTGCTCGTCAATATCTATAAATATAGTCAATTATATATCAAGATTCTTATGTAAAGTATGATAGTTGGTTTAGAGAGAAGTACCTTCTTATTTAGGGGAAGAGCTTTGAAGCCATGAGATGACTCACAAACCTCTGGCCTTGAGACATTCATATTGGTGGGTCTGACAAGCACAAAGAGTTTTGACAAGACGAAATTCAACAGTCGACATCGAAAGTTGAATATTAAAATTTGAAATAACCAAAATGACATGCATCTGTTGCTGGCTGAGCAGTAGATATGAAACATAAAAAAAATTATGGCGTGAGAAACACCACAGAAGGATCAATAAGTACTACCTTTCACGTTCTCTGTTTCCCCCATCTGTGGTAATGTTAGCATAAGTTTTACCTGATACCTGCAAACAAACAAGGTGAATAATTTCATTAGCACATAATCTTAACTAGAATCGTCACAGCAGTTATAAGAAAGTCAATCCCTTGGGACAATCAACAACGAAGAAATTAAAGGCCCTCATGACATCATTCTATTATTTGATCGCAGACCACATTTGGCCCATGAAGTTTGAGAGTGTAACATAGATAAACCTCGGAACACTAATAAACTTAATAAAACATGTGAAAGTGTTGTGACTAACTAAAATTAATAACCTTATCAGACTGATGGCTTGGGACCGCAAAATTTGGAACTACTGACTTGTGAAGCATTGCCCTCTCTGATGTCTTCAACTGAAACTCCTTAAGAAAATTTACTAAGGAATAAGCACACAGTTCAATTCAAAAAATAACTTCTCACATGAAAATGTTGCAATAGGCATCAGTTTAGCAAGCACTCACTTGAAAGTTTGGGAAAACAGGAATACTTCTTTTTGAAAGTAATGAAGGTGCCTCGAGAATCTAAAAAAGGACTTGAAATTTCAAAAATTTTAAGTAATCCAAAAGGAAACATGCTACAATAATATGATTTAAATACTAACTTTCCTATTTAGTGGACGAGCTTTGAACCTACGAACAGTGGAAGTCACATTTTCAGCTTCTTTACTAGAATTTGTCCTGAAACTTGATCAACAAAGCGGATGCTCAGAAACTAATGGAGTAGAGTAATATCTCTTCGGCAATAGCTTTTTTTTCGAGAGAAATGTAAGAACAGAAATTTTCCTATGACGATCGAACCAACCTTGTCTTTAGAGCCCGGTGTGCAGTTTGAAGATCTGGCTCTCTTGGAATAGTGATTCTTGTTGTCTTCGAATGATTTGTGGTTCCGTCCTGCCAAATAAATTAAAATAACTTAAGTTAATTGAGTACAGTCATTTAATTGTGTAGCCGTTTCATCTGATTATTGAATCATGGCGTTGTAGTAAACAATGATAGTGTTGAGAAAACAAATAAACTGCATAATGCACATTTCTGCAGTTATCAACACAAATATCATTTGGAACTTTTGAAATGGGAATACACTTAATCTATGTTGAAGATCCTGCTTTAAGGCTTATAAAGTGAATCTTCCAATGTACACAGCATACCCGCTTTGGCACCTTATGGACAAAATTTATTTGCTGCAGCTTGTCTGCATCCACAACCTATTAAGGGTAATTGATTAAGCTCTAAGAAACATTAAAAGAAAGAAACTTTTTGAGTTTTAGTCATTGAAAATTTGATCCAATAACATAAAAGATTGACTACACGTAGTTGCATAAAATAATATTGGCTGAATGAAGATAGAAAGATTTGTGTTAATAACCTCATGGTGCGCCAGTTATCATTCCATATTAGTCATTAAAAGAATCGCTTTTAGGCCATATTTACACAATCACCATTAGTACTTACCATCACGAGGTGTCTAGCTTGAAAACAAGGGCTACTGAGAGCAAGGAAAGAAAAAATAACATGATGTTTAAGAGGTAAAAGATGAACAAACTTGTACCATGCGGAGAAAACCACCCTCAAGCTTTTGCCTTTTCGCAGCATGATTCTCAATGCCAAAAGTGCTAACTGAGCTTTTATCCATTTTCTCTACGGCAATATTTGACCTGGCACTTAATGAATAAACACCATATACCCAATCATCACACATGGTAACCCCATATATTGGATCCCCATAACAAGACAAATTTTCTATTATTAATCAAACCTAGTATTTTGTGCAATTCTTGGTTCAGATTTTGTTGAAGAATCCCAATAATAGCAAAACTAGTTTTTGAGTTTTCAAATCTTTCGTTTGACACAATACAACATTGGACAGAATGAAACAAAAAATTAACTCAAGAAACTTAAACAATCCAAAGTTTACTAAAAAGTAAATGCCACGTAAACAAGTACTCCTGAATCAAAAGAGAATACTCACCTATAACAGCCAGTCTGGAGTGGATGATTTTGCTTGGCCAGCTGGCTTGCTGTTGGCTTCAAAAGAGTTGAAGTCCTTGGAAAAGATGGCTTCATGAACGACTTCGTGTGAGTTTTTGATTCAGTATAGTCTGTCAAGTGATTGAGGTTAAATCTTCACTGGTGTAACATTGAGTACAAACAAATATTTGAAAAAAAAAACTGCATACACGGTTATCCAACAAACGTAGCAATCTACGATCTCATTAAATTTTGTGTTGGTGTTAAATTATCGAATGAGGCACAGACTAAGGATCAGAAAATGTACACATCAAAAAACAAATTTTGGACAATTTTACCAAACAAAATCATCACAGGACAGAGAAGACCTGAGGCTAGGTTTTTAGATGGATTCTGAAGCTTTGTCCTGCTGCCAATTTGTGGAGTGTTGAAAGTTCCATAGGCCTTTAAATCAACATCTATGAGAAGAATATATAAGATTGAATAACCAATAACAATATATTTTCTTCTCTTATCTTAAAAAATAATATATCATGTGTAGTAGTTATTTGAAATGCGAATCAACAACAGTGTGAAAATAAAGTATGTGTTGATACCAAACATAATATATTGATCTCTTCACTATTTAAGTTTCATCATATGAAATGCAAAACCATGCAATGATTTGGAAATGATATACAAAAATATGATTTATGAATTTGAACTTCGTGTCAAGATAATCGTATCGGAGATCAACAATTTCGCAAGTGTCTGTCATACATTCTAATAGGTCAAGAACCTGATTCGAAACTAAAATTGTCATACATAAAAGAATCCTTAAAGTGATTGCCTGTTATCCAGGACAACGCTGCAACTATAGTCCAGAGATCATCATAATTTGGATTTAGAATCATGTTATTTAGCATTATATGGGTGCACCAGGCCACAGGGTACAAAGCTATAAATTTTTGATAAACTGGAATACATTTAGCAAAGTAAGATAAAGAAAATATCGTATGTTTATCTGAACAGTGGTACCTTTGTAATTTGTGTCCACAACGGAGATTTCTTCATCCTCCTCAATATCTGAGACATCCTCCATCGGGTTCTCCACACCTTCAGACTTGGGGGAGATACATATATTTTCTGTTAACATTTCATCTCCAGGAACCAAGTTTGACACAAAAGCTGAAAAACGTATACACATGCTGTGAAATACAATCAAATGAAAGCAAAGAAAGATAGAGAGAGTATCATCTTTCTAACGCATACTATGGCATGACTAATTATCAGAACATTTGATGATGATATACTTTCGAGGGCTCATTATTATAATAGCATTCACCCCTTGAAATTTCCCATAATTCACGCATTCCATTGCTAGTACAAGTGAAACATAATCCAAAACCCTCCAACTACTTCAAAACGAACAGGTTTTTAAAAATTAAAAGGGAAATGAAACCTCAGCTCCAAACTACTAGCAAGAACTGAGGTAGTGAAAAAGGGGGTAAAAGGATTAAATCATTCCCTTCAACCAACTCCTTCAAATTACATAGGACCCATTACCCAATAAAGTCTGCAGAAGACTTGAGCCTTGGTGCTAGTACCTCAGACTCCAAAAGAGTACATTTAAAAGGACACAAAACATTAAAGAAATATCAGAAATCCAATATCCAAAGTTCCAATCCATAACCCTTCCACCGAGCGAGAGGATAAACGCTGCCAACTTACAGAATCTAGAAAAAAAAACGATAAAAGAAAATATTACGGGAAGGTGGGTAACTTCCGGCTGAGTGGAACCAGACTTCCGCTTGGCCCGCCTCAAGAGGGGACTCGAGGCGGGTGAAGTCGAAGAAGCGAGCAGCGTCGAACTCATAATCAAGATCAATCTCATACACCGTGAAACTGCATTCCTCCTCGTACACAGTACCACTACCCATGGCTACTTCTCCCATTGTCCCCCCCCCCCGGCCACTCTCCTCGGTGAAAGAAAGTGTGCTACGTGATTTGATGGAGTCTAAGTAATTTTCTTGAAATGCGAGAGAGAACAGGAACCTGTATGTATGTATCTTTCTTTTTGTCAGAAATTTGAAACATAACGGATATGATACGGAGTCGGAAGAATTCATCTCGCAAAAATTAATAAAAATAGTAAAAAATAGTTTTGAGCATAAAAATCTAATTAGATTTGAAATTTTAAAGTGACTAAAAAACCACGTCTTAATGTTATAATAAGAGAAATTAGAAATAACAAACAAATTCTGGGAGATTGAATGAGATCAGTCCTTTTATTGTGTGTCTTTTTTAGTGCTAAATGAGATGAGTTAATAGACTTAATGAGTATTTAATTGGGAGTTTTTTGAAATTTTGAAAATGCCGTTTCGGAAATGGGTCTGAATCCGGGGTATTCGGACACACTGAAATTCCGGCGGATGTGTGATCTTACGATAGTACCCCTCACGGTTTATGTCGTTTGTCAGGTCCCATCACCAGATTTTAGAACGCATGCATTGGATTCTCTTTGGTCTTTGAACCTAATTTTTCTATATAATATATGATTTCCATGCAGTCAACTATGGGGACTGACACCACTTGTTTCTTTCCAAGTAATTTAAGAAGAATCAAGTTTTCTATTTCGTTTTATATATATTTAAAATTTAAAAGGTGTGATACATAGAATACATAATAATAATAATAATAATAATAATAATAATAATAATAATAATAATAACAACAATATAAAATTAAGTTTCTCGCTTGTTTAATTTATACATCCAGAAATAACAAATTGATGTTATTTGAATTCCAAACTTCAAATCTTTCTCCAAATCATATCAGACCACCCATGTCCTTGTTTTTCAAAACCTCAATCCAAACTCAAAACTAAGATGGAGGTGACATGCAAGAAAAGTGAGAGTAGTGCTATTGCAGCTATATGATTATCCAATGTGAAAGGGTAAGCAGAGTTGTTGGCCAGGCCAGAGCCTCCCGTAGCTGTAGGGAAACAAGATTGAAAAGCTAAGATATAGTAGGGTTCAGAAAAATCAGCAGAATGAAAAGGGCTGCGATTATAAAATTTGAGGGTTCAAGGATTCCCTGAGCAGCAGTGCTATGGGTATGAGCTCAAAATTCTAACCAAATTAACATGCATGGAGGGGATAGTCGTATGAAATTTGCGGCCAATGTCAAATATCAAAATCACTGGAAATGTTCCCCTCCAAACATTCAACGGACGATAGCTGTTACTCCTGTACTAGCATTTTGGGAGCATGAATGAATAAGCTCGATATCTTAGAACAAAAGGATAGATAAAGTTACCAGTTAAAGCAAGAGGCAGCATAGACTTCAATCTTTTCAGCTTCAACTTACCAGTATCCCGACAAGCACAGGCAGTCTCGGTTTTGATGGTCTTTTTTATCTGCAATAGAATGAAACATCCAGTACCTCATGAACTCTTCCTTTCTGAAGCAAATGTTAGATTATCATTTTAAAATTCTTAACAAGACATATTGGCTGATTTGCTGAGGGAACGTCGAAGTTTAGACACGAAGATAGTCAGAGTTGTGATGACTTGTTATGTATTGTTTTTCACTGATAACTGCGTGAAAAACGGATATAATCGGGCACTGTAGACATCGGCTTTCAAGGGGCGGGCAAAGTTATGTTACTCATTAACTAGAGTCGCTAATAAGTTTGGTTGGCTTTCCACCTAGTAGGCTGGCTTTTTTTGGTTTGGGCTCTCTGTTTATGCTCCAACACTTAGTTTCTAATATTTGGATTTAGATTGGTACGTCGCGATCAAGGTAAAATCGAAGAAGCTTTCTCCTAGGCTGCCACAGTGCTGCCCCAAATTCTTTAACATGCAGGCAGTGGCAGGCTTCATGTCGCAAGCCATGGACAAACCACTCTTTTTTAACCCGGAACAACTAGTACTAACAAGTAACAACCGGTGTGCGTCCTGCAATTGAGATACTCATCTTTGCTCTCGCTAATCCCGGAAATGCATTTCTTGTTCCGTCACCATATTCACCTGTGTAAGTCCTGTCACGTTTTACTGTAGTTGAGCAACACTTCTGAGTGCTTTCGCAATGCAGCCTTGACGGTGATGTAACATGGCGAACCGGTGTGGAAATCATACCAGTTCCATGCCGAAGTATAGACAGCTTCAGCTTAAGCATTACTGCCCTCGATCGAGCATGCAACCAAGCAAAGAAACGCAGTATCAAAAAGTTCGCGGGATAATAATATCCAACCCATCAAATCCTGTGGGAAATCTGTACAGTCGAGAAACACTTTACCACCTCCTCGAATTTGCCACAGAGAGAATATTCATATCTCCTCCAATGAACTGTTAGTTGGATCAACTCATGGGAGTCAAGAGTTTATCAACATGGCAGAAATCGAGGATTATAGAAAGCGAATTCACATAATATACAATCTGTCGAACGACCTCTCTCTTCCCAGCATGAGAGCCGGGGTAATCTATACATCCAGCATAAATATATGGGATGGCTGCTGCCAAGAAACTAGCAAGATTCTCATCAGTTTCAGTCCCGACCCAACATTTGCTTCTCGCAATGCTTTTGGAGACTTAATTCATCCAAGAAATTATCAATCTTAGTACAGAAAGGCTCGAAAGGATGTATGCCGAGTTCGCAAATGGTTTAAAGCAGTTGGGGATACATTGCACCAAGAGCGATGCCGGTTTTTACTTTTGGGCGGACATGAGTAGTTTAATACTTTCCTACAGCGAAAAAGGCGAACTGGAGCTTCCTGGATTCTCTTGTCGCTGTGTCGAACCGGGAAGGTTTGGTCTATGCTTTACCACGTTAAGTGAAAAGGGCATTCATTCCTTTAGTCATCAAACGCATTCCAGACGTTTCAGAATACTGTAAATCTCCTTGTTGAAGCGTTGCTGATGGATAATATCTGGAAGCTAAAGATTCAGATTACACGAAACCTGTAAATTCGTATGTATATTATTACCTTTGTTTCATTGTATTTCAATGATGCTATATAGAAGAATAAATTTATATAACAAATGCAAATATACGTACATTTCGATTGAAATTGAAATCTAAAAATCTTGCACAACTCTTTGAAACCGTAACTATAGTCCCATCGTTCATACATGGAACATGAATTTAAAATACAAATCCTAAATTATTAGTATTATATTTGCCTTTTGCCAAATTACGAGCTCAAATTCGTAAATTTTGATCTTTCTTTAGCCTCAGCCAGTAATTTTGATGTAACGATGAACCAAGTGTTCTAACGAACAAATCTTCAAAATGAACTCGAAGACTACCAGCTATCCAACGAAAAGGGAACCAGCTGAAAAGGGAACCACAATTTAAGTATCATCCATTCTGTTCGGCTATTGGTATATCTCATTTAGCATATGCAGATGATCTGCTTTTGTTTTCTGGTGGGGATCCACTGAGTATTATCTCTGTGCTTGATTGGTTGAATAAATTTACATGTATGAGTGGGCTGAAAGTTAGTGTGCACAAATCTAGCATCTTCATGGCTGGTATGACGGAGCGTAAACGATTGGAAATCCTCCAAACAACAGGACTGAGAGAAGGTACACTTCCGTTTCGATATCTTGGCATTCCTTTAGCCTCTGTGAAATTGAGAAGATCTGATTATCGGGAATTGATTGAGCGTATTTCTGCGAAATTGGTTTCATGGCCTAAGAAATCTCTTAGTTATGCAGGCAAGATTGAACTCATAAGATCAGTTTTACAAGGTGAATGTTTTTGGTTGTCAATTCTGCCGATACCTAGTTATGTTGTCGAAAAGGTTTACACACTTTGTCGAAAATTTCTTTGGAATAGCACACATCCTCCTATTTCGTGGCACACTCTTTGTAAAAGCAAAACAGATGGAGGTTTGGGATTAAAAGACTTGAAAGTCTGGAATAAAGCACTGCTGATGCGCACCTTATGGAACTTTCAAGCCAAGAAAGACACGCTATGGGTAAAGTGGATTTCTTGGAAATATGGAGATGATTTATGGGCATGGACTCCTCGAAAAGATGACTCTATTTTGTTCAAAAAAAGGTTTTGATTCGTGATGAACTTGTGTCACTTTCTGGATTGGTTGACGCAGCCTCTCAATTGTTACAGAAATGGAACATGAAGGCGGGCACAGGAGCAGACGCAGCATACAGATTTCTCAGCAATGGGCCTGGTATATGGCCATGGAAACCTCTCATTTGGAAGAGCTGTTTGCTGCCAAAACACAGATTTATTATGTGGATGTTTGCTCATAAACGGCTACTCACCAAGGATCGACAACCATACGTCTCGGACAAGAGATGTGTTTTCGGCTACCCTCAAGACGAATCACACGATCACTTGTTCTTTCATTGTAAATTTGCTGTTGATCTATGGACGAAACTCACAGCCTGGCTTGGTTTGCAGATTCGGTTCACTACCTCAAATAGGCTGCTGCGATTTTTCAGGGGCAAACTGCTTGGTAACAGGAAGCATTCTCGATTTACTTGTGTTGCTATTACAACTTTGATATATTTTATTTGGAATGCACGAAACAGGGCTATCTTTGAAGGAAGTAAACAATGTGTGGATGAAAGTTTTCGAAGATTACAAATTACAACATACAGAATCTGTAATCTGTTATTTGTATCTCCATTTCTTTTGGGTATAAATCACTGCTTGGCTGGGTATTCAACTTCATATTTCTGCATTAAAAAGTCTGCTGTGGGTATTCAATTTCTGCATTCAAATTTGGGATATCGTGGCTGGATGTTGGATACAGTTTGCTACATGCTAAAGTCAGATTATTTCATGCAGATTTGTCAATTTGTAAATTGTTATTTGATACATGTTGCATTTTGTAGGCTGGACGTTAATTTCTTATGTTAGCTAGGCTATTATTTGCTTGTATTTTTTATCGCTGGGTATGCCTAACGTTTAAAATTTGTACGTACTTTATTTACCATCTTTTTCATATCCAAAAATTGTGACAACGAACATAGAGAAAAAAAAAGAAAAAAAAGAAAAAAAAAGTCAGACAAATGAGACTCCCTAGATAATTATTTTATTTTTTTCAGAAAGGAAAAATGACAATATACACAGATTTTTAGCGTGGCTAGCATATTAATGATAAAAGGTGAGAATACAGGTGAGAACATTAAAATTCATATAAGATGGTTAATTGTCAGTCGTTCTTAGTAAAAACCGTTTCAAGTTCCGCATTCTTCATATTAAGAAATCTATATACGCAAGCTCATCTTCTTGGGGACTGGTTCCCACTGAGAGCTTGATCACTGCAGCTCGAAATTCAAAAGATCACTGCAGCAGTAGCTCCTCTTCCTTCTGCAGTTCCCTAAGTCGCCTTTTAGCGTATAAGGTGACTATAACTGTTGCCGCAACAGTCATGCAAAAGCCCAAGACGTTGAAGATTATTTGAGGAGCTGATAATGTATGGCGATTGTGTGAAGCATCAGCTAAAGTTTTTATAAGTATGCCACTGCAAGTTGAAGAAAATAAACACCCCATTAGTGCAAAGGAACAAGGAGATACCAGAAAAAATAGATAGAGGTGTAAATTTGAGACTCATTACAAGCCGTGTGATCACAAAAAGGAAGCTACAGGGGGCACAGAAGGCCATGACCTCAAGATAGATAAGCAAAAAAAACGTACTAAAAGGTAACCACTTAGAAACCCAAGATTGATAAAATGTTTCCTAAAAAAGAAATCCGGCAAGCTGAAGCTGATATAGCAGATCATTGAGATAACACAGACCAACCTAAGAAATCATGCTTCAAAATGCCTTTTATTTCTTTGATATACTCCTTGACAGAAGATGATGCCAAGATTCAATAACATCGAAAAACATATAAAATACAAAAAATCAACATAAGAATAAGACGCAGATTAATGCATCAACACACAATTTCATAACAAGCAGTTTCACTATCTGTGGGTCACAGAGACCTCGAGACGATAAAGCCATCTAGTTGTGAATTTTAACTTTCTGAATGCAAAATAGAAAAGATAAAACACATTCATCAAAGAACAAAGATAATTGCTTTGTTACCATCAACCAATATACATAAGATCAAAATTCTCTAGCTGGAATCACTTGAGCAGAATACACAATTGAAGTGATGCAATTACGTACAGAACAAGGTTTGTGAGTCACTACAGATATTATTATATTTCTTCCAGCAAGAAATTTGTGAGTGAGAGAGCCAGAGCTTACGTGTAAAGTGCGACAAATACTTCTGGCGCCATTCCAGCCAGTGTCCCCACCAAATAAGGACAGTACTTGACATCTGTGGCAACAGCACAGTAGTTGTACACGACGTATGGAAAAGGAGATATCCTAATCAATGTAACAGCTCGGAACTGACTAAACCAATTTCCTTCACCTGCTAGTCTTATGATAGAAGCTTTTTTGGGATGTCTTTCTAGCCATACCTGTATTAAAGAAGCATATGAACAATATTTAAAGCAAAAGTATAACTTCATGAAAACAGTAAGGATATGCAAACATACATACTTGGATTTTACGATAGAAAAGTGACCCAAGGAAATAAGGGAGAGAGGCACCAATGATCACTGATCCCATGATAAGCAAAAATCCATAACCATAACCAAAAGTGATTCCGGCCACCCACATGGATGGGGTAGAAGGTAAAAGAAAGGCTGGAAATATTGCCACCGAACCAAATATAATAAGGGCTAGCGTTCTGGCACTGAAAGTCTCCCTCTCCCAAATTATGAAGGGAATGATTTCCTAAAAAAGTGCACATTAAACAATTATATAATGCAAGAAAACGGTAAAGATGCGGTGATAGAAATAAAATGATTAAATGTTACAAATTGAACATTGCACATGCTAAGCAATGTAAACTCAGAAAGGATGCGTAAACATCTTTCTAAATGCAAGGGAGCGAAAACGCTAGTGGGCTTAGTTGCCCCAGAGGCCCCGACCACCACGACCTGAAAGAAGCCTTTTGAGATTCTGAAATTTTGGTTTTGAAAACCAGTTCACCGACCATTTTCTTGCACCCAGCCTCACCAAGAGGTAAAACCTCCAGGTTTCATATGAATTAGCTCTTTCCGTATTCGTTAACCATTATTTTGGCTCTGCCTGAGCAGCAAAAGTATCACAGATGGTAATATTGTGGGAAGCTAATTTGAAAGAGCAAAAGGCCAATGCTTTCATTTGTGACACATGTATTCAAAACTTCTATCAAAGAGCAAAGTGGCAAATACAAGCTAGATTACGGCTGGATCAAGTTCAAAGAGGGGAAAAAACAAGAAATGCAGGAATCGCAGGTCAATAAAGTCCAAAAATTTTCAGATCAACTCCGTCACGTCACCAAAAGCTACAGCATGAAGTAGCCAAATTCATGTCTATTTCTCAAGACTGTAAGGCAGCTCAAATTACATTTCAATTGCTCTACCACCACAGCAATTATTGCTCCAACAATCCACTCCAAAAAATTGCTCCAACTTGCAACTAGTAAAATTGAACACATAAAATGGATATGATATTATTTATAAGATCGGATCATCGCGGCATCCAAATTTCCTCAGATATCATCTCTTCTCATCATAGTTTCGTTTCATATATAGTTCAGCAACGCACCTTATCAATTAATATGTATCAACATAATACAAAAAAACGATCACAAAAGTTAGCATCTTGACATGCCTGAACGAGGACTAATAATAAGCAAAAAATCAGGAAAGACATATTTATGCATTTCATAAGAAAATCAACCTTATCCATGAAAAAGGGTCCGATCCATTTGAAGAAAACCGCACCCAACAGGCTAACAAACAATACCACCAGTACCAGCTTGGCCCACCACCATAAAGACCACCACCACCCTCCACCGCCTCCACCACCACCGCAAGATGACGATGTTTCCGTCTCGCATATCGTCACCCCGTCACCACCACCACCACCCTCCTCTAACTTCACGTAATCCCCCGCAAGCCCGGGATCCTCATCGGCAACATTGTACGTCATCACAAGCGGAAATCGATTTTCTGATTAAATAATCGAAAAACTCAATTCGATAATCCTCGAATAAGAAAGAAAGAAGACGAATTGGGTCCCCGGCCGCCCACCACCCCCCAAAAAACCAGCAATTTGAGGGGTTTCCGGGTCTATTAGCAACGGTCAAATATATCCTTTCGCTCTGTTCACAAATTTTTGTCAATTACAATAATACAGAAAAGATACAATGGGCCGCAATGGAGGTGAAATATAGGAGAAACGTTAATTCAAAGAGAGTGGTTGGGAAAAACGGGGAATTACGTTTTGGGGAGAGCAGTCTTCCCTTAGTCGGTTAACAATGACGCAGAAAGAGAGATTGGATGGAAACTAAAGGAAGGTACTTGAAACTTGAACGTTCAGGAAATCAAAGTGATGACAATTTATTCCACAAACAATTAATATATAATAAAAATCATAAATTTAAAATTTAAATTTTGATGGTTATAGCATCCCTAGATCTCAAAACATATGACATGAATTTTATAATGGAAGATAAAATTAAGAAAAACACTCATGTAATTATAATTAATTAATAAGGGGCATTTACATCACGATGTTAAACTAATGAACATTTATAATTTTAATATCCTGCAAAAGTTTCCACACCTTTTTCCTGTCTACCATGTGTCATAATATCATTGGCCCGAGTTTTTGAAGAAATTAAAAAAAGGCTTGAAGCACACAAAACGTTAGTTCTCTCACTCCCTTTCACGTTTCCTTATCGTTCAATAAGAACATATCATATCACAATAGCTCGTAATAATTCAGATAAGAAGAGCAAAATAGTTCATACCAGATCAAAACGGAACTGACAGAGTGACTCAGATAAGAATCATATCAGAATAGAACAGAGCAGATCGGATCAGAACAGAACAAAACAGTTCAGATAAGAAGAGCATAGCAGTTCAGATAAGAAGAGCAGAACAGTCCAAATGAACACGGCAGAACAAATTAGATAAGAAGAAAATCAAAACATAATAGCTCAGTGGATCATATTGAAGCTTCACATTATATCAGTTCAAGAGCATAAGAGATTAGAGCATACAAAACAGATTAGAACGGAGTTCGTAGTACAGGTTATCAGCTCGGAAGGACAAATCACTTTTAACAAGATTATTAGGAGAAGTAATTCAAACTGATTAGCTAAGTACAACAAAGATTAGTTCATAGCATTCAAAAATTTTGAACATACCATAGTTATTACAACTCTCCTCTCAAATCGTGTGCATATGTCTGTGTTGTTTCATTTTAATGCAGTGCGACCTGTTTTTTTTGTTCTTAACAAGTTCATAAATGGAGAAAATGTGAAAGTGAGAGAGAGACAATTTCTGTTTGTCTGCTTCAAGCCATTTTTTTAATTTGGACCAATGATATCGTGAAACGTAATAGACACAAAAATAGTGGAAAAATCGGTTATACAGTATATCATAATTGATATTTATAAGTATCACCTTGTTAAATTTGTGATCTGAATACTTTCAGAGAAATTGTATCATCTTGTTAAATTTTGTGATCTGAATAGTTTCAGAAAATTTACAACCTTGAGGTTGCAAGTGCTTAACTTTCTTGATCAAAGTATTTTGGCCGTGAGATCTCATATTTCATGAGATGTGTGAAATTATATTTTATGCTATACTAATAATTATAAATATGACTTATTAAAAGATTATATTATTTCAAAATATTATCTTTAATAATGGAGCCCACTCTTTAGAAGTTTTTTTTTTCAAAAAAGTATTATTTTTAATACTAAAATGTTAGTATATGGAACAAAGAGAGTTACTCAAGTACGTTTTGTACATTTACACAGATTCACAAAATCAAGAATGAATAAAATAAAAACGAAGCAACAACTTGTTGAAGTTTCTTTCTACGTGTCTCTAATCCTCTACATTTTGATTATGTATTTCAGGGTTGTGGGTGAAACACGGCCTGGTTTCGTGGAGGTGTAAAACTGTATTGTTCTTGGTGTTGATTTGGGCTGTCGGGTGTGGCGATTATGGCATCTCCATGTGCCTCCATGCCCACATACTGTTGCACCACAAGCACTGAGTATGTGGCTGCAAAATCTGATGAAGCCAATAGATCTCCAATGGCACCGAGTTCCGGGCACTCGCTCCAGTCCGTGAGCCCAGCCGTCACCGAGGTTGCCATGCCCTGTCCTCTACCTACTATAAACAAATCGTGGACTGTGTCTATCGATCTTATCGCAGATACTGTTTCTTCTCCGTGATTCACCACTTTCTCAGTGTAGACTACTGAGGAATCATTCATAGTTCTTGCTCGGAACTCATTTATATAGTCGTCGTCTAGCTGTTTTTCTCTATCGTTGTCGGTCACTACTGTCAAGATTTGGCGTCCACTTTGATTGAGCCGCCTTTCCTGGGTTGATTCCATTGCACTATCTCCAGGAATGAAACGCATTACGGTAAGACTGATCCTGGGATGTTCACACATCCTCCATGCATATGCTAATGCTTCTCTGTCATCTGCTCCACCAAAGAATAGTACTGCTACATGGTGAGCTACTTGATTCGGGGCCAATCTTGTTGATCCATTGAGTCCTCTGTCCACAAGGATTCCGACCGAGCAAGGGGCGTTGGCTAATACGTTTTGGTTAATAGTTTGAAATGCAGGATTGGTTGCCTCCATTCCTCCATCCACAGTTTGTTGCTTATGGAAAGGGATTATTATTAACGCGACTCGCTTGTCCTCCGCGACGCTGCAAATGTCTTCGTGCATGGTCGAGTAAGGGGATATGGCGGTGAGGGGGTTGATGGAGACGAAACCAGCGTGTTGCTCAAAGTTTTCGAATGCGTTGATGATGTGATCAGATTGAGCTTGAGTACGGTTGAGGGCTGGGCGTCCTGATTTCCTAGTGTTGTGCACTATAAGCATGGCCGATGCACGGCCCGTGAGCTCGACGAGGTGCAGAATGTATACTCCGATGGGGGATTTCTTGGTAGGATGAGAGGCTTCAAGGAGGTTGATGAGTGTAGGGACATTTCTTGGAGAGTGAACACAAACGAGGACACGAAACTCGCCGTCGCGTTTCGTCCTCTGGATCGTTCTCCTTTTGTAGGGTATGAATTTCCTCGCCGGCCTGTAGATCTTGATGACGGTGGGTGCGATTATCGAGGTCATAATCACTGCTGCAACTACCATGACAGAAAAGGACTGATCATCCAAGACCTGCATCATGGTAAAAATCATCAATCAGCTAAGTATTTTTACATGAAATTTGATGATATTAGCCGCAGATTTTATACCTTTTGGTCCTTGCCGACATTAAGAACAATAATCTCCACTAACCCTTTTGTGTTCATCAGCAAACCTAGAGTGAGCCCTTCATAGAAGGGCATCTTGTAATAAAGAGAGACGAGCAGTGTTCCGGCGATTTTACCGGAACATGCAAGAGTGATTATAAGGGCTAAAATGCCCCATGTTTTCACCCCCCTTATCAAAGTAATATCCGTCTTGAGGCCGCTAATGGCAAAGAAAAGAGGCAACAGAAGCCCTGAAACAAAGTCTTCAAGCTTTTCTATGAGTGTTACGCCAAGAGGTCCATTGGGTACCACTAAGCCAAAAACAAAAGCTCCAAAAACAGAATGTGTTCCTATTGCATCTGTAATGAAACCGGATATCATAACCCCGGTGAGTATAAGGCAGATGTAGAATTCACTGATGGATTCTCCTTCTGGGGTCCTTCGTATCACCCATGAGATGAGTGGACGGACCACATAAATGCAGAAAACAACGAAGGCTACACTTGACAGTATCACCCAAACTGAAGCCAAAGACATCGCCTCATTCTCAGCCATAGCAATGGCAAAAGCCAAGAGAATCCATGCAAACATGTCATTAATCAAAGCCGCTGACATGGCTATTCTTCCTATATCCGTGTTGAGAAGTTTAAGCTCTGCTAATATACGCGCGAGGACAGGGAAAGCAGTGACAGAAAGCGAGACTCCAAGGAAGAGCACGAAAGTGCCCATCTTTAGGATATGTGTGTCTGAATGCAGAATCATAGCGAAAGAGAGGCCAACAAGGAATGGTAAAACCATGCCCGCAGCTGCAATGATTAGAGCCTTTTTGCCACTCCGCCGAATCACAGCAATGTCCATTTCTACTCCGACAAGAAAAAGGAAATAGAGAAGGCCTACATTTGCCATAGTTTCAAGGACCATTACACTCCTCAAAGGAAAAATCGTGTTTGCGAACCGGCTGCTTTGTCCCAGTACTGACGGACCCAAGATCACACCTCCCTGCGCCAATTCAAAGTAAAACAGTTTAATATTTCTGTTAGAAATGGAAGATATCAATTCCCATCGTACTTTTCTAACTATCTGCACTCTACTTAATATGTCAAATTAATCCTATCATTTTCGTTTTTTTTTCATTTCATCGTACTGTGGAGCTCTTGTAGTTCGTTATGCAAGTACCACAACAGACTCGCATTGCCAATCATATTAATCAATCTGTAATTCAACTGAAATAACTACTCGCATCAAGGACACGGAGGAAACATGCAAGAGGCTAATAACATGAAAGTTGAAACAGCTAGACTTACAAGAATCTCAGAAATGACACGAGGTTGGCGGAATGGTTTCAATATGAAAACCAGAATTCGCGTCACAACAACGACGAGCGTCAATTGCAATATAAAAAGTGGCAAAGAATAATCCAAAGGGTTATCTCCTTGCCATATCCCGTTGGTGGTTATCATGGTCGGAGCATAGCACACTATCGTATCCTCCGTTTTGTTGATGGTTGTCGCCCCTGATTCCGACATTTTTCGAAATTTGTATTACCGAAAAATGCACACTCGTCCTCTCCTCCTGTTGTTGTTCTTCTGGCAGGCCTTATATGGTATACATAATAGAGATCTCACCTTTTGTGGATATGCATATAGATGTTTGTCTCCAAGATCTTTCAATTCCTTAGCGGTAACGTATTCTCTGAACTAGTGCATCATGACTACATGAAGATGCATGCAGATTGGGAATAAAAGATTTTTTAGATTAGGAAAACAAGAAAAATGAAACAGGAAGTGAAGAAACATCACGACGCTGCATGTTTTGGTGTTTGATGTGGCTTGAAAAATGTTCGGTTCATTTGGGTGGTGGCCCGATTAATGAGGCTACCAATTCTTGTGTGGTTATACTTTTCTAGACACTGAATTTAGGATTATGCTTGGAATGAATGTACCATAACCTTTTCCAAATTTATTTAGTTATTATTTATTCTTGACAAGAACGATTTTCAATATTTTTTATTTATTTATATATTTTTTTTCCGAAACGATTTCAAGTTAGTATTCAGCTAAAAATATGGCCACTTCGCTCCCGGCAATGCCGGTGACCGCCTCCAGAACAGTAGCTGTGATTGGCGCTGGCGCCGCCGGTCTCGCTGCGGCCCGGGAGCTTGTACTCCAAGGCCATAGCGTCGTTGTTTACGAGCGGGAGACCCAACTCGGCGGCACGTGGGCCTACACGCCCGAGAGGGAGTCCGACCCTATGGGACTTGATCCGATGCGACAAATCGTCCATTCCAGCCTCTATGCATCCCTGCGCACGAACCTCCCTCGGGAAGTAATGAGTTTCAGGGCCTTCCCGTTTTCTGCTAGCCGAAAACCCGGGAGAGATGCTCGGAGGTTTCCTGGCCACGCGGAGGTGTTGGAGTATCTGAAGGATTTCGCGGACGAGTTTCGGCTTCGGGACTTGGTGAGGTTTGGGAGTGAGGTAAGTCATGTGAGGATGATGGAAGATCACAAATGGATAGTGAGATCAAGAAAAAATGAATCGGGTGATGTTTATGATGCTGTGGTTGTTTGCAACGGCCATCATACGGAGCCTCGGATTGCTGAAATACCAGGTATTTTCATTTAGCACAAGATTCAGTGTTGGATGATGCTGATGTTTTTCTAATAGACACGCGTGCTTGATTGTTGTTCATTTGATTAATGTGCTTGTTTTCAGAGTTTTGAGTAACTTAGTAAAATTCAGGGATCTACCTTTATACAAGTTGAAGACTTTAACTTTGTTTGCATCCAACACAAGTTTTGAAATCTTGCTTTTGGTACATGCTGGTGGGTGACTAAAACTCTTGTATGTTTTGTTACAAGTGCATTTTTGTGTTAATTAATTACTTCTTGTGAAGGCCTTTATTTAGATCCTATTATTAGAGGATTTGGAGTGTAAATGCTTTGTAGCTGTAAAAAAAGGAAACTTGAGTTTGCAATACGTCACGGATTAAGTTTTAGTGATGCGGGTGACATAACTATGACAGCGACCTTGACCTTTCTCTGCTGCTTTGTAGAGTGGTCAAGATCACTGCTAGAACGTTATGTGAAGGAGATCATCCTTGTATGTTTTACACAACTTACCATTAGTTTCAGGAATCTTTCAGCAGTGCTTAACAAATCTGAAGTCAAGAAAAAATATACTTTCTTTCTGTTGACAAAAGATTGCAGAATACTGTATTTATGTTATCACTTCAATTTCAAGGTCGGGAGTAATATTTCCCCCCTCAACCTGATAATATAAGTTTTTTATGTATATTCGCCTTCTTTAACTTTATTGCTTCTTGATTTTTCTCAGAAGTAGAGGAATTATTTTTTGCTACATATCTGAAAATTGATTTGCTAGAAGTAGATGGACCAATCGATGTGGATTTACAGAAACACCTTAGGAAATATAAAAATTTTGTCACGAGTAATTACAATCACTGGTGTTCTTTCACTTCTGTGCTATGTGCTACTTTGTATTTGATCCAAATAAGCTTTTGAATATACAGTTGGTGGTTTCAGGGTTCTTTTGTACGTTTTCGAAATGCTTTTATGTGAGTTCAGCTTGGAATTTTGATTGTCGGTCACATTTAAAACATTCAGGGATTGATGAATGGCCAGGGAAACAAATTCATAGCCACAATTATCGTGTTCCAGAGCCCTATCGCGATCAAGTATGTTCCAGGTGCATTATTTTAATTTGACTTGCATATAATATTTTCATTACCTCCCTTCCTTTACTTTAAGATAGATGAAGCCACATCTTATTTCAACTGTATAATTGGAAAATTCTTTACCGAATCTAGATGATGAAAGGCTGAGCGAACCATGGAACTTAATGATTTATCTGTGAAATTCACAGAAAATGAAAGACATTCCTTTGAGACTAGATACCGGTTCAGAGATGTGAATAAAAGAGCTCCAAACTTTGAATTTCCTTTTGATGAACACACAGTGTTTGGTTTGGAATTTCATGAACTTTAAGCTAGGCATAGAGGTTGGCTGTTAGGATTTGACAGAAACTTGATCCTCAGGCCATTACTGTTCGAACTCAAAATGCTGAGGGACCAATTTTATTAAATCCTACGCATTGGAACTAATCTCTTTTAGGATAAGAACTAGGAACTAAAAACTAAATTGTTTTGCCAAAGTTTTTGCTGGGAAGCCAAATTTCGACAAATATTGATGACAAATGCCTGCTCAAATTTGAATCAATTATAATTATCCTTACATTCTAAATGAAATAGGTATGTGTAGGATGGATTTGTTTTTCACCATAATGTTCTGCAAGAGTGACCTTAAAAAAACGAGGATGCCCATTTCCTGTAACTAGTAATGCTTTTGGTGGTTGTCTGTGCAGTATCTCATGGGAAGAAAGTGGGTTTCATTATTATGATTCTTTTGCAGATTGTGGTGCTGATTGGGAGTGCTGCAAGTGCTAGTGATATCTCTAGAGATATTGCTGAAGTGGCTAAAGAAGTTCACATCGCATCCAGATCAGTCCAAATTCAAGAACTTGGAAACATCTCGGGTCATGAAAATATTTGGCTCCATTCAATGGTATGTGACAAGATACTTTTGAATTCATCTCATGTGTATTCAAATTACAAGACAACTTTGGCATATATATGTTGCAGATCAGCTATGTCCGTAAAGATGGTACCGTGGCTTTCAAAGACGGAAATGAAGTGTGTGCCAATGTTATCCTTCACTGCACAGGGTGAGATTTTGAAAATAAGAAGAGACAGTCTTATGCAAAACTAAAATGGAGAAGTTTTCTTAACCAATATTTTGTCCAGATACAAGTATCACTTCCCTTTTCTTGAAACAAATGGAATTGTTACTGTGGATGACAATCGTGTCGGTCCACTGTACAAGCACGTATTCCCACCAGCATTAGCCCCATGGCTTTCATTTGTTGGCTTGCCATGGAAGGTTTTTAAATTTCTTACATATCATTTTATTTATGTATCTTGACAATTTTAAAAAATCAAATTAGAACCACCTCAGGGTTAAATTGGATTCAGGTTGTACCTTTCCCCATGTTTGAATACCAATGCAAGTGGATAGCTGGAGTGCTCTCCGGTCAAATTTCACTCCCAACAATAAATGAAATGATGGCCGACGTTGAAGGTTATTACTCATTGATGGAAGCATCTGGCATTGCTAAGCGGTACACTCATAGAGTCGGCGACCATCAGGTCATTACTCGTGCACCTAATGTCATCCAAACTTTTTTTGTTAATTTAGATTTTAATATCTTTACCAAGTTATCAGGTGGATCTCCTTGATTAACTCTACTTTGTTTCTCGAATATGTTTGCAAAACTTAACTTTTAACTAAAGAAGATCTAAGTGATAAGGAAGGTCGTCTCTAGTTTTTAGTTGAGTATCTGTGTTTTATCATGTATATCTGTGCTGTACTTACTGATCGGTCTACGCATCAATCATAGATGCTTTTGAATTAAGCTATTTAGGGTCCATTTGATATGTCTGATGGGATTGTTAATAAATATTTACATGAAATGATAATTTAAAATATTTTTAGGATATTTTGTAATATAGATTTATAAGTGTTTTGTTTGGTTCATTTTTATTTCAAATGATTAAAATATGGTCACTTTTTTTTGACCAAAATACCCTTGTACTTTTTTTTATATGCTAACGTCCCACAATATGCTCATTAATATCATTAAAAATAACGGATTAAAGTTTAAAATTTGTTATACATTTTTTTATATTTATTCACTTACCCGTTCAATGGCATGAAAATCGACTAACCGGGTAGATCGCTCAAAAATTGTCTAAACTTGTTTTTAGAGCTTTAAAATTTTATTATTTTTTCTCTCCCTTTCCCCCTCCCCTTCTTCTTCATCAATTGTCTGAACTTGTTTTTACATCTTTAAAATCCATTACTGATGTAATTCGTACATGCTTCAACCATGCTGGAGACGGATGAAGTTGCCAACAACATATGCATGCCCTCTTGTTTGAATTATTTTTAAGGCTTTAAAATTTTAATTATAAATGGATTTTTTAACAAGGCTTTAAATTGAAAACAATATGAAAAATAATATTGGGTAAGTCTTCACAGTATGGACAGTTAAGTCATTAAAGTTATAAATATACGTAATGATAAATTAACCCTCCTATTTTTAGGGATATGTTTTTCAACCTTAGCGGTATGTTTTCACAGGCCTTTGGGTTATTGTTGGACACCATAAAATCGAACCGAACAAGTGATGAAGCTGAACTATTTTGTAATCCAGTCTTTATCAGAAGGTTTTATTATTATAGTAAACCAATGTCTTTCCTCTGTTCCTCTTGTTAACATACTAATTCTTAATTGTAGTTTGAGTATAATGACTGGTTAGCTGGCCAGACTGGTTCTCCTCCAACGGAAGAATGGAGAGAGCCAATGTATTTGGTGGCTAGCAGGAAAAAGAGAAGTGCACCTGAGACATATCGCGACGAGTGGGAAGATGAAGATTTGATCGCACTGGCTCATCGGGACTTCGAGAAATTCGTTTCCAATGTTGAGATCATGTTATAGCTACCGCTTCCAACATTTTTTTATCACAAAAAGGCTCTCAGACCACGTCTTTCGTGTGGGTGAGGAGCTATACCTTATACCATTTTTTCCTTCAAAAAAAAATTAACCCAATTTATGTATCTGATTTGGGAATTCCATTTCGGAGTTCCTTAGTTGTGCATCATACAGACTTTGTAATATCCATCCCTTTTGGACGTTTTGTTTGACATGGCTCCTCCTAAAAATTTATAATGCCATTTTGTTTTCTCGAATAAAGTTTTTTTATTCAACAAAATAAGTAAATAAATACTATATTTGGACAACTATCGTTTGTTGTAACTTGATGTGCTAACTAAATATTAAACCATCAACAAACTTTCACCGTAACAGTAAGTAAAGACGAGAGGAAAATTTTGTAGAAGTTGTAATCCAAATTAAAATCATAATTAGATTGAAAGATTAGTCCTAAATTCATCCAAGAAAGCTTTTTACAGTCGCCACGAAAATTCCTAATATCAACCAGGTTTAGAATAATAACATGCTAAATAAACCAGGTTTAGAATAACATACTAAGAAACTATCAAAAGCCTAAAACATGCGACTCGAAGAAGGCTCTAAGGTCCTCTCGAGTTCCTATTCATCATCTTGCTGCACCTTTTTGACAAGGGATTCCAGGAAATATTGAACCTGCATGTAGTTTCAAGTGCTTTCCGTCAAAAACAAGCACGGTTCTTGATCGCTAGGGAGCGTAGAGAGACGAGTTCAGCGTATTTGTTTGTACGAAATTTTAGCATAAGATCAGAAGATTTTTCAGTTGCCTAAACTTAAAATCTCACCTCTGAAGGGTCCTTGAGAGAGAAGAAGGCGTTGCTTTCTTTTGGAGCAGCAGACACAAGAATCCCGTATCCTCGATATGCCTTCCTCAGCACCTAATATACAAGTAAATCAGTCTCGGAGGTCGATATTAAATCCTCCTCCACATAATTGTTGAGAATTATAGAGTTACCTTGAAAGCATCTTCGTCGGTCCTGTCATCTCCAATATATATTGGAAGCACATCTCTATGATTACTAAATCCTGTAAGAATTTTTCATATAAATTTACTTATTATCACAACTTTTGCTATATCTCATTTTGAGGTGTTTACCGACCTAATGATTTCAGAAGAAATTCTACAGCTTTTCCTTTATCCCATTCGATCACCGGACGAACCTCTAATACCTATCAAAGCAGAAACTAAGATTAGAATCTTTTAAAAGAAACTTGGCAGGAGAAATATATATTAGAAACAAAGAATCAGTGAAGGCGTGTATAAAGGGGGCATATTTAACAAGTTTTGTAGGTAGATTTACATTTCAAAAACTTGCCCCAGGTCACAACATAAATACCTTTCGTCCATGAGTTAGTCTTAAGCGAGGATGTTCCTTCAAAATGTCATGAACAAACTGTGCAATTACGGCCCAACTCTGCATTGTTGAACCCAAGATAAATTATTATAATACGAGACAAGTCTAACGATTCGCCGAGTGAAAAAAAATGCTTAAGATCAAGAAAGTGTGTTGAAACGGATGCTTACATTTTCATCTACATTTCGATAATGTACAGAGACACAAAATTTATGGTTCTCCACTTTTGAACCTTTAATGTCTTTAGTAATCTCAACAAGGCTGTTATAAACCTGGAAAACAGACAGATGAAAAATATGGGACACAGCTATTCGGCCCGGAACATTCTTATCTTAATATTCCATTGTTAATGAGACAACCCACAAATTTACCTCATTAATCATGGGTAAAAATTCACTCGCAGGCTGGAACAAATTTGCCTCCTTTCCCTGTAGAACGTGTAATCAAGAGATGTATAGGTAGACTATCCATAAAACAAGGGAAAAAACAAGAAGTGGTAGTGAGGGCTATCGAATTCAAACCTCCATATCAGTACCCTTGACACAGTTCAATTCATCTCTACACACTGTGTTTTTGGCCGGGAACATGATGTCCATGCCATGACTACCGGCGTAATAGAGTTCTGTAAGTCCTACTAATTCATAAACCTGAAAATAAATTTAATTAGCGTTATATTTACCAAACATACATAGGACTAAAGAATGAAAATTACAACATCTTGTACAGAGTCATCTGTACATGCCAACCTTATCCCGGCTTCTTCCACTGATGATAGCGGTTGGAAAATGACTTGCAACACTTTTTACAGCAAGGCGCATCTGAAAATAAGATTGTTTTGATTAATATGAGAATAAACAGAAATTCATTAAGATAACAATGTTTGCATGCCGAGAACTTCTTACTTCGCCAGACATGAAAGCTTGATCAGGGTCATCCACAATGGGGGAAAGAGTTCCATCATAGTCCAAGAATATCACTAATTTCCTGTTCCTCGCAACATCCATTATTAATTGGAAGGAGTTGAGAGCCGATGGATATCTAATCTGCCAGAAGAAAAGGATGGTAAATTAATCAATAAGGATACCAAAACGATAAAGTATCAAATAATTATAACTACGTCATTAATTTAGAAGAGTCAGAAACAAAACCATCCAAGACAGGTAAGGAATATCCGCTTCATCTGATAAACTGTTGAAATCCTTGACGGCTTTCTTGCGAGGAGGGGATGAAGATATCATAGCATCAAGCCAGCCGTTAGATCGAACGTCATCTAGCTTTCCAGGCTTTTTTCTTGGAACTGCAGAGAGACTAGTAGAGAATGATGGCAAGAGACTGGAATGGACCCCCAGCCTTGATTTGTTCACTGGTGTAGGATCCGCAAGAACAGGCGACGCTTGTGATGACTTCACATCCATCAGGTTTTTATATACTTCCAGCTGGAGTTGGCACAAAATGAATTCTGATTTCTATTCGATCCGATTGTTTTATCAATGAAAAACCACCTCTTCAATGTTATTTGTCACTGATGCAAGGCGAGCGGGAGGAGCAGCCCATATAGGAGTTGAAACCAGCAACACGTTTATCCGCGAAAAGCGATCATTTTTCTGAAAGACTTATACAAGATTGATGTAGCGGAACACCCTTTCCCGGTATGTGAACGGATGCTAATTATCAGTGAGTTATTGCTGAACAAAAATAGAACAAATCAACGCAAAATTGATCGTGGAACACCAGCATTAAAAAAAACACCTCAATGAAATTGACATTATGCCATCATGCTAGTTAAGATTCACTATAATCAATAAATTTAAGATTCACGAGAATTGTGGAAAGTAATTAAGGCAATTGATCTCCCCCAAGAGTGTTTTCAGTCTGAACCTATGATACTTCACATATTCTACTCATTTGAAAGCCGAAAAAAAAATTAGCGGATTATAAGTTTTAGAAAGAATTAAACACCATATATAGAACAGCATTCCTGGATGATACATACAAGTATCTCCGTCAAAAAAGCAATCTGACCTCAAGCGAAAGAGTTTAGAAACAACGGATTTGGAGAAATTGTTAGTGAAATATATGCTTGCAGAACATCTACTAAAAGCCTCTTACTTGCAACTGATAGCTAGAAACTCATAATGTGTGCTTTAGTTATGCTAAGAATCCCTTATTTATAGACGAGAAAAGAAATCTATGAGGTAATATATTGACATAACCTTGAGGAACAAAACAAATTTTGCCGAGTTCGAAAGTAGTTGAAACAAAACGTAAGAGCAAACATCACAAATATACAAGAAATGCTTGTGTTGGTATCTCCTTGGTCACAAAGATGACAGGACAGGTTTGACTACAATACCGCTTACGTTGTTGCGTTGACAACTGAATTACAGATCTATTTATTAATTGTCAGCAATGTTCAAAATTTTCTAACAAGAGAACAAAAGCAATGTATGGGAAAGGAACTATTCAATGAGAGTTTCTCCTTTTCAGTCTCAACATAATAATGATACAAAAAATCCCATTTTGCTTCTCAAAGTATTTAATATCCAAGAGGTGGAAGTTGGAACCTTCCCAAAACATGTGATAACAAAGACTCACAATTTTAGAAAGAAAGTATATGTTAGATCTCTACCATATATCAAGGATAAAGTAAATTGAATTCCTCTTATAAAAAATCTCCAAGATAATGGGCCGTCTCCTTTCATAAGACAACTAAACTATGATATGTCTGCCATAAGTGTCTCCTTAAACGGCATAATCGAAAGCCCTTTGTCAATAACATGAGTCGTTATAACCGTTACCATTAATTCGCATTTCTTAACTTCCATAAGATCCTAAATAAGGATAAATCTAATGTAATCCCTGCGATCTGGAAATCAACTTCACAAATACTTTGGTGGAGCATATATGAAATTTAACAAACTAATTAAAGTCAAATAACTTGTTCCACCATATTGTGAGGGCATGACTCCACAACTACCTAGATCAAGTAAGTAGTAATATTTGTTTACTCTCAAAAATATTTTAATTTTTTACAAAAGAGAGGCACTTCTTAGTATCTTTCCGGAAAATATTTTCTTCCAAGTTATTGTATAATTATTTCCAAATGTATATTTTCAACTCACATCCACATGATTCCTCGATACAATCATTTTTTATATCTAATTTCCATTACACTTCGAAATTATTCTAATGTTAATATAACTTTCCAAAACAATACATTATATTATAAAATTTTAAAACAATCATATATATTTTATTTAAAACTTAAAGTAATTATTATATTCTGATATTACATGAAAATTTAAAACTTAAGCAATCGTTAACAGTCTCCTTCCGGAAACATAATCAGGCGTGCTCCACATTCTCCAAGTTTTTTCAAAAATAAAGTAACCAACTAAAACTCCAATCTCCTCAAATAATTTATTCAAGGAAAATATATTTACTCGAAAGCTAAAATAACCCCTCCACATGTATTATTTTACGTTGTTCCATAAACTAGAGCATTATTTTAAAAACCTAAAAAAACGAGGAAGAAGAAGAAGCAGCCAATATGTGCCCCCTCTCTATGACAGTTTAGGTCGGCCCATCGCCATAAATTAAAATTTTCCATGACTATTCATAGTGATTGATGGTCCTCACTCACTACTTTTTCACATTTATATGTTATAAGAGATAGGAGAAATTTATCAAAAAGAAATTACATCAACTGTCAATTGCAACGTTGAGACTTAGTTATATCAGATACAAAATATACAATAACAATTCTTGAAATATAATCCCAAAAAAAGGTGTTCAAGGCCAGCCAGAGCCTATCACGAAAATTCGAGTATATTAAAAAATACTTCAAATACAGCTAAAATTTTATTCAATAAGAAATAGAAAAACTCAACAGTCAACATCATATACCACCCACCCCGCACACACACACAGAGAAAAAGAACAAAACAAAAAAACCCAAAAAACCCAAAAAAGGAAGCAAGAAAGAAAACCCAAAACATGTATGTGCCTTCATATATAAAAGCCAGGCTGATCGGGCACATCGAAACGGCGATTTAAACCTTAAAGGGCAAAGAAAATGGATGCCAAAAACAAACTAATCAATTAACTCGATTAATGAATCTCTTTCTATCATGGTGAACCACGGGAAAAAGTAATGATAATGACACATAAAATCAAATATGTTGTCACCACCAAACCAAGAAAAAAACTGATTAAGACATCTAATCGCATAATTAGCCGACAATATGAGGACCAGACAGTGGCTCTTGAAAAGTAACTTTTCAAGACCAGGTTTTCGGTCCTGCGAATGATCCACGAGGGTAGATGGGCCCCCGGAGTACACAAACTTACGCAGAAAGGATTAGTCAGACACATCGTACAAGAATCCGAAGTCTTGGTTACCACAGAAGGAGTAAAACAACCGGCGAACCAATTCGATTCAACCATTCTGGTGAAAACCCAGAACAAAGAATCGATTTTTCAACAATTTCTGATGCATGATCCCACATGAACAAAACAAAAAGGGAACAAAAGCAGATCCCATTGGAAGGTTTATCACATTAAAGATTCAAAAACCACACCTGAAAATACCCAGCAGAAAGATCACACAACAGCTGATTCAGAACCTGAACGAACAACAAGGATTTCACACACAACAATGTTTTAATAAAAAAAACAAGAAGAAAAGGGAAACGGAAAACCAGGAAGAGGAGGAAAATGTTGTACCTGTAAAAGAAGAACAACGGCAGGTCTAGGAGAAACCCTAGAAACTGTGAAAAGCAAAACAAAAAAGAAACGATATTTGTAACAGAAAACAGAAAAGCAAACGGAGAGGGGGAGAAGGGAAAATGAATAGTGGAAAAAGGTGAACAATTTATAGAATTGGATGGCCGAGAAAAAAGACGTGCAAAACAAGGAAACACCTTACCCTATGGTCCTTGAGTTGGGAAACAATTCAATAAACTATTGTTATTTTTAATTATGTCCCGTCCTTTCCCATGATATTAATGTTTCCTTATATAAAATATTTCTTAGTAATGCCCCACGTCTTTTTCCTATTATTATGAGCGTAATAGTAATGGTTTCTTTAGTTTTTTACGCGATAACTTTACCAATACTTAGGTGAACCATTGCTTTGTACAAATAAACACTACTAAAATTAAATAAATTAAATTATTATCTCATATCACATCCATATTAATTATTCATAAACATTATTTACCTACCCCAAGTAAGCAATTATTATTTATATTATATCAATTTAAACATAAATTATTTATTCAAATCATTAATATAAAATATAATTTATACCTCAAATCCTTGACTAATAATGACCATCTTATGTCTATATATATTATTACTTATCAAATATTATTTCAAACCTTCTATCTATATTTTATATTTCATGTCATGTGAAATATCAAACTAAACAATACCTAGCTCTAGATGAGGTGGTCTCTATTCCATGCCACTCGGGTAAACCAATTCTTTGTATGAGAAATCGACTATATCAACTCGAACGAGCAAAGAAGGTTTATTTATCTTATATATAATATCAAATTGATTTTTCATGTCTTACGAATTTTATCTTGACAAGCTAAAAAAAAAAAGGAACCGGAAATATAATAATGATACCATCGATGGTTTATTATACTTTTACTACAATTATGATGTCGACATATACTACAGTAATTTTGATCATTCAAAGTCAATAAACATAAGTATTCCCTTTCTCTTCTTTCACAATAATTACTATTAAAATCTTTTTTAAAAAACTATGCAACAGGCAGATACTTACTGCACGTCATCGTCTCACTTCATAAATTCTAGAATTTAATATGATCTTTTTGATACGAAAGTTTTTGAATTGGCAAAAAGATAGGATACTTTATGTTAAATTTATCATAATTAATAAAACTATTATTTAGATTGTCAATCTACACGTTCATAAACTACTACTAATTAGTAAATGTACTTGGTAATTACAAGTCGAGGGCTACGTTGGTTGTTCAATTACACAATAACACAAATATACAATGTATTATATTCTTCATAATAATAATAAGCTTTTTACCTTTCTTTTTCCTAAATACCTGTACTACCAGGTCCTGTCCCTCGTAAGGATTTTTCTGCAGTATAATCTTTGTATATAATAAACTCATCTGTAAAATAAATAGGTAAACTTTATTTTATTCATTTTGTATTTTTTTTTCAATTTTTTATACTTCGACTTTCTAGGATGGTTCTCTAGATTTGAAAGGGTTATTTTTAAATTGGCTTTTCACAAGAAACTTCACAATCTGTCGTATAGATAACATGTCGAATGTTGGGTTGGGACTACATATACGTGAAATAAAAATTATTAGACTAACATCAAATTTTAATCGATCTGTTTACATAAACTAATTCATAGTATCAATTTTAGTTTTCGCCTCAAAGCACAAAGATTTTTCGTGAATCGTAGACATATTATATTGTATAATTGAATATGGTGTCGGATCCTCCATTATAATTGCATCAAAACTCAGAACTACTACTAATAAAAATAAAAATAAAAATTAAATTCACGTAAAAATTAATATAATAATAAACCTCGCGTTGGTACATACGTACTCTTTGACAAGAAAAAGTAAATTGGAGTATTCACACAGTATCTCAAACAAAAGCAAGTACTGCATAAAATTTCTGTCTTTAAACAAAGAAAGTAGTCAAGTACTGTACCAGAAACAAAGCCGGAATAAAAAGTAGAGTCAACATATATTTTAGTACCCAAAACATAGGGTGTCGTAAGTACTTTTTTGGAAAACTCGATCATACGACAAGGGTAATATATGACCTTGTGTAGTATAGTTATATATATATATATATATGTATATAAAATCGAATTAACCATTTTTCGACGACTTGAAATACACGAAAACAATTTGATGATTTTTCGTGGACGTTTCAAAAAGCTAAGGAAATTAAAAAGGACCTTTTCAAAGTCATGAAATCAAATAAATGTTTGCTGCCCATTTGAGATTCACTCACAGATCATCTAGAATTCAGGACTCATTCAATTACTCGACTTTATTATTGTTAATATCAGTTTCTCGGGCTTGTTTAATGGAGGAGGACGAACATAGCATTTGAAGTTTTTTTATTTATTGTTTTCGCTTTTCAATCACTATTAAATATATTATTAATATTAGTATTTGTCATTTTTGCGTCTTTATGAATTAAACTTTTCTTGAAAACATATACATTTTACGTCTCATTTGATTTAGTATTGTACTCACGATCTCAAGGTGATATTTGTTTAATTATTGTGACTATTTTAATCAACGCGGAATATATTTGTATTATGATAATCATTTTTATACTTATACATATTTGTTCTGAGATTTAAATTTTAACTTTTAACTTTGATTACAATTTACAACTAATATTTTATGGAATAACTTTAAGGTTGCATTCGAGGAGGTGAAATGATATTCATGGAGTTTGTGTTAGGAATTTAAGATCGGATCAGATTGTACGTGCGGGGGACAACACGGAATAGAGACAATGTTCGTTTAAAAGCAATGAGACAATGCGCATTGTCAGACCACCATCTGAATAAGAAGAGATTGCAATAAATCCGCTTCTTGAAAACTACGAGCATCGAGAGCTTCTATCTCTCCTTCCTCCGAACTGGAAGACTTAACTAGAAAACTTTGATTCATACATCAGCAAGTATAAACCCACTTCTGCTGGAACTTATCACACTACCCAAATTGAAATTCCTAGACTCAACACTCCACACTTGCTAATGTCTCTGTGCCAAGACTAATTTGAATATTTGAATTTACATTCACTCATCTAATATGACTCGCCCATCTCTCGTATATTGTGAGTGAATGTGTGTGTGTGTGAAAATTAATGTATTACATGGTAAGCTCTCAATTAACCTCACACATAATTAACCTCACACATTGCGTCTTCTGATTATCTTCAAGATATTCCGATACATCTGCTGTGCACAGTTGATTTCTCTTGTCTTGTCCGAACTCACACTCCGTGCACACACGAGCTTCTCTCCTCTCCCGTTTTTAGCATGTAGTCTTGTTTCTCACATCAGTTCAGTCTTGTATTTATAGCATCTGATTTGATATGAATGTTGGACACAAGTTTCTAGTATTGAAAAGGATTCTGTAAAGTTCTGACTCTGATGTACTTGTCGTTCTTTCATCATACAAGACTAGATGATACTATTTAACTTTGTCTGCTCTGAATTGACGTCTTGTCGTACTGAGTAAATCTTGAGTTGATCTTGTTCAAACTGATTTGTCATTTTGATCTGAGAGACTGTGCTGATCTGATACAAACTCCTTTCTAATTTATTATGTTATGTAGGCTCTGTACTGTTTATCTGAACTGGTATACCGATATGTTATGCGCTTGATCTATCTGATGCAAAGCTCCAATCTGATCTGAACTATTCTAAGATTATCTGTTCCGCTGATCTCTGAACTGTTCATAACCTTTCTTCTTAACCGAGCTCTTTGTTTATACTATATAGTTCTCAGCTCTTATTTGATCTGATTTGTTTCCAGTTTCGGAGCAGGTATTTTTTGAAAGAGCATTTAAATTAAAAACTTTGAGCTACAAATTTCAAGGTTTTTAAAGGTTTTAAAGCTCATATTTTGAAGATAGGGGGAGTAATATTTTTGAATTACGGTGAATATTCTATCGAGCTGACACTAATCAGGACAATCTATATAAAATACAATGAAAGTTTCAATTCTTAATCTACCTAAACTAATATAGTTGACATGAGGTGAGAGTAAAGAAACATGGAAGATATTCCGTTAATTCGATTATCTTTTTTCTATTAATCTTTGTAAATGGGCAAACTCGGTAGCACACCTTCTTTTCAGAAAATTCATATTGTGCATTCTGTTTTTCTATCAACTGTCGCCCTTGCAAAAGTTGTCTTTTCGAAAATTTGAAAATCCCTTGTCTATTTAGGGGGGGTTTTAATTTCAAATATTGAGGGGAAGACAAGGTATTTCAACATTTTTCATTCTCACAAAAGTGGGGATAAATGTTTTTGAAATTTGTTTTAGTTTGCGTTCTGTTTTTCGTGCTTTATTTTTTTTATCCATGTTTGTGTTAATCAAAATTAAAATCCGACATGTTTCACTGATCCAACATTGCTTATAATGTTATCATGAACAATGAAATGATATATAAAAACTTAAATACATACACTCTATAGGTAGTGTTTACAAGAGCGTTCATTTATATAATCTATAGGTGATTGTTTTAGAATTTCTAAAAAATTGGGTGAGAAGCGAGATTATAGAGTGTGTGGAAAAAAAAAAGTAAAATATTAATACAAGCTTTAAGTGTTTGGAGAGAAAAGTGCTTTTGAATTTAATAACAATCGTAATCCTTTGAAAGAAAAGAGAAGTATATATATAAAAAAAACTTCTTAACATTGCTTCTATAATTGGATACAAACTATCCAATAATAGACAAAGAAGCCAAAAAATTACTTTCTAAACACTCAATCTAACACTCTTTGCAGTCACTAAAAAGAGTTAATTATAGGTTTTAGCTTAAGAAATCGATTTTTGTGTGTTTCTTAAACCTATAACCGTGTTAACCATTTTTCAGTTTATATGCCATCTAGACTATCGATGGAATGATTAACACAAGTGATTATACCAGCAATTTAACGTCAGGATAACTTCATTATTAAATACTACTATTTAAATAATAATAATAATAATAATAATAATATTTTTATTATTATTATTATTATTATTATTATTATTATTATTATTTATGCTTCGTTCATGTGGTTTGGACTTTGCACATGTGCACGTGCTAAACAGCTGACGTGGATCCCATGAAGTTTTTCTTGATTTTGCTGTTTCCCCACGTTGGAAAAGCATATTATAGTGTGGAATTCTGAATTCCTGCTTAGTTTTTCACGTGTCACTCTCATTACGTGCCGCCTAATACACCATTGCTATATTGTGTTCACTATTTTATACCCTTTTTAAATGTCAAATAATATTCTCTTTCCACCTACATTTCAAAAGTCATGACTACTTAAATAGTTATTCATATACTATTCTAATTTTAATTTGATACCTCGTTTATTAATTTTGAACAATTTTTTTTTTTACGTTACTGTAAGGTTTTTTAGTTTGTCCACATTGAACAGACTAAACAAATCTAAATCCTGAAGGATTGTCTAATAATATGATCATGTTTCAACTACTTGGCTTTGTTAATTATAACTTCTCTCTTAGAATTTTTCGTGCATTTCGAGCCCAACTATATACTAAGCGTAAGAAAAAGTTCCAAAAATGTCAAATCAAGGAAAAAACCAAAAAAAAGTCAAACTAATATTTCATTGACGTGCAACATCTATATTAAAAAGTTAACTTATTAAGGACAATCCTCTCTATATAGAGACTTATCGGCTCATATATGTTTTAAATATAGGGATATATACGGATAGACAGAGACTTATATAACAGATCGATCCCACGAAATCGATGAAGAGACTCTCACGTCTCTCCAAATTTTATTAGTTCGTTTGTGCCACTGGAGTTATGGTTGCTATATATACTTTCCCATAGAAGGCATTTATTTTTCCAATTTTTAATTTTGAGCAATGGTACATGGCCGATAAAAATTGTAATTAATTCACTTATTATTACTTTAAATTTTCACTTATGAAATTTTTAACTTGAGATTGAATTTAAATTGTGGGTAGATATAATACCATGATTTTCACTACTCATGTTGTTGATTTTCATGATACTTTTGGTTTTTAACAACACTGATGTTTTCTTTTACTAGAAAAATAGTATAAACATGTACTCATATAAAGCACATTCCAACCATGGAATACAATCAACAAATACATCATATTAGGTTTCCTACAATTAAGCAACTGAATTTTTACATTTAATATGCAATATTTCATTATAATACACATTATATCAATTATATATTTTCGATCCCTGGTGGCAGATCCAATATTCGAAGCAAGGGTAATAAACTTTTTCGTGAAGATTCCATTTGTCTTTATTAATTAAGCAAGAGTATGGTATAAATCACGTTTTCATACCTTAATTACGAAGCTGAATTATGCTGTTTTCTAAAGTAGTTCAACATTTTCTCTCTCATTTTGAGTCTTGAGAAGGGAAGATTAAAAACTTCAGTTATTCAAAAAAATTTCCTATTTTATTTTTCAAAATAAATGGTTTTACTTGTCAAATGTATTTTCCAAAATAATTATCAAAACCAAGTTTTAAAAGGAATTATTTGCATAGGTATATCAGTCGACAAGTTTGGGCCGCAAGGGATCAACCAAAACCTTTGTTGGACAATAGGACAATGTTGAGAGCGAGATGGGCGTTACTTCTAATGTGAGATGGGGGATGAATAATCAAATTGCCCACATTTATAATTATAATTTACAAAATATGGACGATCTTCCTCAGAAGATCACCAAATTAGAGTGAACTGTTATGATACTGAGAAGATCAATATAGTTAATAGAATTCTTATCCTTTGTAAATCTGAAACAATTGGGTGGTGAACAACCTTTAATTTAATGTTAGTGGTTGAGGGGATAACATAATATGCAGGGTTATTTCAGTAATTCGATCATCTGGATAGGCCTATCTCTAAAGTTGGTTGCGAAGGTTAATTCCACCTAATCCTCTTCTCATAACTACTCTATGGGGTCAATATATATATATAGAAACTGAATGTTTGCTGAAAGTGGAAAGTTCTCGCAAAAATTCAATTTATATTTATAGATAGCAATTAAATATTAGTCATAATTACAAGACAAATAAATTATCTTTGTTCATTTAGAATTCTGAGACAAAAATAATTATATTTGGTCGTTTAGAATTTCGAGACAATTCAATTATTAATTATTTTGACTCCTATTACAAATAAAGTTGTGATTTTTTAATTTCAAGACAAATAAAATATTTTAGTCTTTAAAATTTCGAGATAAATCAATTATTGTGAAACGTTTAAAAATTCGAGATCAGCATTTATCTTGAGTCCTTTAAAATTTCGAGACAAATCAATTTAAAATTTTAAAATTTTAAAATTTCGATACAAACTCCTTCAATTATATAAGGATTACAACTATGTCTAAACCAACACTAGGAAAATAAAAATGAGCTCATACACAATAAAATATACGGCTCCTCTTAATCTCATAAAAGAAGTCAATCCTTCAAAAATGCAATGGGCGCTCAAACTCCGATTGGTCCGATGCAATGGGTTACCTGCATATGGAAAAAGTGGGGATTTCACTCTTCAATGTGTTTTCCATGACAAAGATGTATATTAATATGTTTCACATTTTATTGAAATGAAAATTTTCTGACACTGTTTGATTTTTTGCATAGGACAATGCATTCATTGGTTGTGAAACCAGTTCTGGATAGAGTGAGACCAATTCTTAAAGAATGACAGCTGCCCGCTATAAAAAATATCATTGTCATGGAAAATCGAATGAAGTATAAAACAACAACAAATAAGTATAAGATTAATTTTATCACAAAACTCATGTATGCGAAATCTTCGACAGTTTATTCCCATCGATGATGTTTGATTTCAGGTCTTCCGACGACGTGAGGAACACATATTGAAGAAACTATGCTATTTGGTTTGTAATTAAATTCTACTAATTGAACTGTTAAATAACTAATCTGATTTAACAAATTTTACAAATGTTTGTTAATTATTTTTTTATTTTGTAGATGTGATTGGACAAGTGGTTGCATGGGACTCATCACGAAGCTGAGAATTTGGAGTCGTGAAACAGACTTCTCGATATTGTTCTAGAAGTTTCTGAGTATGTATATTCTATATTAAAAAAAGCTTAATTTACAATAAAATAAGTTTTGTTTCTTAAATACTCTTTTAAAGGGATAACAAACCATCATGTACTCTATGGGGAGACCTCGTCAACGATCTCATGATATATTTGGAAAAATCAGGGAACAATCCAGTTATCATAATTATAGAAATGTGTCGATCAAAACAATTCACGGGTGTAATCAGGTTTAGTACATTCTATTTCACTAAAATGATAGTAAATGAGAGTTTCGGTGAGATTATGCGATTTTGTGACAGGTTATTACATATATTCAATATATTTATTAAATTAAGTAATAACATTAATACTAGATGTAACATCAACACTCTAGGGTTGCTGCTAATTGCAAAACCCCAAATTCGATCAGCACTATTTCAGCACCATCACCTCATATAGTTATGGAGGAAATTTCAACAGCAAAGGATTTATTTCACATCATTGAGCAAATCTCGAAAAATAACGAGATCTATCAAATAACCTTATTCAATGCACTTAATGACATTTCAATAATGTCGTATGCGCTTAATTTTGAGTTTCTGTTTAATACAAGTAGGAAAGTTTTGGGTCTATGTAAGAATCGTATGTGTTGAGTCGCATGTAGATTGGTCATATATATATCCTGTAAAAAATGTCCAAAAAAACTCACTCCAATCGGTGACAAAGTTTATTGTGAAAGATGTGACCATTTTGATATATTATTATTCAAATGTAATACATATTATTTTAATCATTAATTAAAATAAAATTTTTCACACACGGTGTGAGATGCACGGTGGAATACTAGTAATATTAAAAACCGGCAGAAATAATTGGGTCGCATTGAATTTTAAGTATAACGATTACTTATATTCTGGACGTGAACAACATGGGGAAAAAATTAACTATTCCAATTATATTGGGTCGGGTGATATGGACTTTCACTCTATGATTAGCGATATTCATTATCTCCTGATTTTACTAGCTTGGGATGAGTTTGTTTAATTCTAAATTTATTCCACAAGAACTTGTTGCTTCAATTCAGATTTAATCATTTTCAATAATAATAATAAAAAGAAATCGATGCACTTATCAAAATTATTTATAATACAAGGTTAAGCTTAAGTCGATTTATTATGATCCTACGTGTTATATAATCATGTACCAATCCAATTGATCATATCACTGTTCGTTCAATCTTGTTGTTATAAAAATCGATGAAGTATTCAAAAATAAATATTTTTTTAGAAGCTAAATTTAATATATGCGAATGATACAATTGAATCATATCATAATATTTATAAAAGAAATCCAACTTTGAGGACTTATTTTGGTAAAATGGTGTCTGACTGTCTGTTAATGGACGGCATGAACTATACGGTAACCCTTTCTAAAAGTATATAAACACTCTCTACATTTCAGATAAATAAGATCCTCTCACTCGCACTTCGGTATTTCCCATTTCATAGTAACAGTTGAAAATGTCAGCTACTTTGCATTCTCCGCCGTCTTCTGCTCTCATATCTTCTTCCTCTCTCAAGGTAAATCTCGCAAGCTGACACGCTTTCTTGCCTGATTCTTGCATGCAGTATTCAATCTCAGGCGTTTGATTGTTAAAGGTGTGTATTCCGATTGTGAACGTCTATGTTTTTGTTGTTTTTGATTGTTTTCTGTTATTTTGATCGGAACAGGGGAGGAAGCTCCGATTAGCAGCTCAGCCGGTGAAACCTAGTCTTAATTTGAAGCCCCTGAATGCTTTTCCTTTGATTCGAGCGTCTATCAACTTCTCGTCGTCTCTTGACACTGGTAAAATTCCAGCATTTGATTTGCATTTCACCAGGTTTTATACATTTTTTGCGTAATTTGGATCGCTGAGTTGTTTTTTGTATTGCTAATAGGGTTGAGCACGGAGCTGGATGCTGTGACTAGTTTCAGTGAGATCGTTCCAGATACCGTCGTTTTCGATGACTTTGAAAGGCTAGATTTCTGATTATTTCTTCATTATAAATTTTGTTGATTCTCTTGAAAGTTTCTTTAACATAATGTCATTCCAACGGATATGATCTTGAGTTCGTTCATCTGAATGAGGTCATGATTTGAAAACGATATTGCCATAGGTTTCCTCCAACTGCTGCCACTGTCAGCTCCTCACTACTTTTGGGTATTTGTAGCCTTCCTGACACGAAGTTCAGGGTAATTTTACCATTACTGTTTGTTATTTTTCTATGAAAAAGACGAACTTGAAGCATATTTTTTTTCTGGGCAACTCTATGTCGTGTGTTGGTATTCGATAAGATTGAAATTATTAACATTTTCGGTAGCGCGTACGTTGGTGATATATTAATTTTTTCCAAAGTGATATGAAAGGGCTTTAGATACAAAAGAAGTAGATTTCTCTCGCATGTGCACATTATATTGTTGTCATAATTTCCAGAGTGCAGTCGACTCTGCATTAGCAGATCCACATTGTTATGCCTTAGCAAAGTCCGATGATCGCATGTCTTGCTTCTTTAACAAGGTATTCTTCTATATATTGGAATCTTATAACAGTGATAATTCTCTTTTATCTTTAATGAAATTTTTTTGATTGGATGATTATTAAGATTGATATAATAATTATTAGGCTTTAGTGAATGTCGGGGGCGATCTTGCAAAGCTTGTACCCGGTCGTGTTTCTACTGAAGTAGATGCTCGTCTTGCCTACGATACAAATGGAATAGTTAAAAAGGTGATTGTTCTCTTGAAAATTTCACTGGATTTGTTAATACCCCCTATTTTTGTTATGTTGTATGTGTAGTTAAGTTATCATAATTTTGTTGTATGAATTCTACTGAGGCTTTAAAAATTTATATCAGATGCTGCTATCCTTGTTACTTTCGTTTTTTATCCATGTGACGAGACATATTGGTCTCACTGCATCATTTATCTAAACTTGATTGTTAAGTTTTGGAGAGGGGTGAAACCGTGAAACTTTATCTCTGAAATTACTTTCAACGGCCATATGATTTGGTGGTGGCTGACACCTTGAAGTAGCCGGCGAATATTGTGAATGGGTTCTCCTTGTAATTAAATTTGGTTTGATGCATTGACATGCTCTTTCTATTGATGTGCCATCACCTTTCACCAGCTTTAAATTCATTTTCAGGTACATGACTTAGTGAAACTGTATCAAGAAATTGAAGTGCCTCCAGAACGTTTGTTGTTCAAGATTCCTTCAACTTGGCAGGTTAGTGTCATAGGTCAACATCATTATCTGTCTTTTGAGGAGGGAAATAGAATTTCTCAATAAAATGTCCTTCTTGCATGTCATACTGATTCACCTGTGTATCTTCTTTGCTAGGGGATTGAAGCATCAAGGCTATTGGAGTCGGAGGGCATACAGACACACATGACTTTTGTCTACAGGTATAACATGATTCCTATTCTCAGTTTATTCAGAAAGTTTAAAGTCTTCGTGGAAGATTTTGATTATTGCATGAATGAAAAAAAAATTCACTAGAGCATCCGTTTCGATGTTGTATATTTTCTGGATCTCTATAAAATGTTTTCGGTTGTCAGCAGCGCTTGACGCTTTCTTTGCCATTTAGTATTAGTCTTTTGCTCTTTCTTCTTTACCTTTTTATGCTTAGATTTACTGTTCTAGTTTTTATGTGGGTGGATGTGTTAAGCAAAAGCATTTACTTTTATTGGTAATTCCTTGGACAGATATAATGTACCCTCTTTTGAATTGCTAAGAACAGCCTCAAAGGGTGTTACTTGAGATGTAATCGAGCTTCAATTACTTTGTCATACATTGACACTTGATTAGGTATTACATGGTGCGAAAGCTTCCAAGAGCTGGTTGTGAATTAGTGGTGATCTCTTTATTTCCTTGTTTTAAGAATTGTTTGTCGTTTTCTCTTACTTATACTGTATGTTCATGTACCAACCATGATAAGTACATTTTGAATGCTATGCGTTTTTGTGCATTACTGATCATTAAATCACTCTAGTCAGAAATTTGACTGTATAGAAAGCCCATTCATTTATAAATTAAGCTAGCATTAAAGTGCTTATGAGAGGTCCACAACGTTGTTTCTGGGAGTATACCCTAGTTCTGAGTTCAGAGTTGTGGTATCTGGGATCTCCAGGAATGCTGTTCAGCTTGCCCTGCTTTTAGTAGCTATAAATGATCTATTCACCAAACGGTAAAATCATTCCATGCTAATTCAACATGTTCAATCCTGGACTTTTTAAGGATATTCCTTTCTTATGTTATACATTTGTCAAATCTGCAATATCTGTGATTACCAGTTGCTTATGTGACTTACTAAATTTTCCAAGTCTTGTGCCACATTAATGGATAAAGGCAATAATATGCCCCACCTCTTGCTTAAATTTATCTAAAACAAATGTTAGTTCTCCAAATTTGGCTTATGCCATTGAATCAGTTCTGGAAGTATATCTGGCGGCTGAAACATTTTACCACTGTTTTCTGAACCTGCAGCTTTTGTCAAGCTGCAGCTGCAGCTCAAGCTGGAGCTTCTGTTATTCAAATTTTTGTTGGTCGACTTAGGGTAATACCTTTCTCTGTAATGTTTTCAATGACTTTTTGCACTGTGGTAATAAAGATGTGGTCATAACCTTGTGTTAGGACTGGGCACGGAATCATGCTGGTGACCCTGAAGTAGAAACTGCTCGTAGAAGAGGAGAAGATCCGGGGTTGGCTTTGGTCAGTTCAATGAGCTGCTACTTTGATGCGTATTAATGGTGTCTATATACTATCAAGTTTGCCACATTCCGCTGGTTGATTGCAGCAACACCGATGACCTTCATTGTACCAATGACCAGAACCTTAAGGATTCATTCACGCTTGAGAAACAGAGAGCATATTTACCTTTTTTTCCCCTCAGCATACAGTTTTAAACAAACCATGAAATAGAAGTGCCTAAGGTGTCCATCATTGTCATCCTTATTCATGTTTATGTTAAAGTAGACCTATCTGCTTAATTTTTCACCTTACTTTTTTCTCAACATGCTAAAGGCCATCGGAAATTTGATTTAGGATGGAGACACTCGTTTTCCTTTCCTTTTTTCCCTAGGAAAGAGAGAGTGGACCAGATCAGTTGCTAATGCTTTGTGTGGTTATATATTCTTTGCCATCTAGGTGACAAAAGCTTACAATTACATTCATAAATATGGGCATAAATCAAAACTGATGGCAGCAGCTATTCGTAACAAGCAGGATGTCTTTAACCTTTTAGGGTAATTATTCTTTTGACCATGATTAATGCTTTTTCGAAGTCTGTTTACCCAAGATAAATTCATTTGTATTTTGCACACAGGGCTGAGTACCTTATTTCTGGTTAACTTAGTTATGTATTCATTCATATTTGCATGCAGGGTTGACTACATTATTTCCCCATTAAAGATATTGCAGTCACTAAAGGATTCTGTGACACCTCCAGATGAGAAATATTCTCTCATGAGGCGGCTATCTCCACAGTCAGCTGCCTCTTACAATTTTAGTGACGCAGAGGTTTGATTTACATTCTGAACTTTTTATTCATGAGGAGTTGCTTTTATTGAGGAGTTTTTATTTTTTCGCTTCCGTCTCTTATTCTTCTTGATTAGGGCACAAATGAATCGAATTTGGCCATATAATAGCTATGTTTGGCTGTTCAAGTTTGAGCTCAAATTCGTTTAGCCATCTTGAAGCTCCAAAAGAGTATGAATTTGGGCTCAAGTTCTGCTCGACTCAATGTTCAGATCTGAATTAAGTACTGAGGTCAACTAAAGAAATGCTCGAAATTTGGCTGTGTGTTCACTAGCTCATTTAGTTCTGAACATGTTTATAAAAATTGATAAAATATATTAAAACTTGTGAGATTGAAGAGAATTCTTAGAGGTTGAATTCATCTCAAAAAGATATTCAAACTTGTTCAAGTCTATGATTCATGTCGAACAGTTTTACTCTTCAAATTACTTCATCTCTATTCAATCCATCATGCTCGAATAATTTTCAGCTTGTTAAGTGGGATCAGTATAGCTTCTCGTCAGCTATGGGGCCTGCAGCAGTCGAGCTTCTAGCTACTGGATTGGATGGATATGCTAATCAATCGAAACGTGTGGAGGAGTTATTTGGAAAGATATGGCCACCTCCGAATGTCTAAGGTATTTCGCGAGTAAACGCTGTGTTTTGTCATAATAAATGTGCCAAAGCTCGTGCAGATCATCCAGAAGCCCATAAGACAGCAATCATTTCTGATCTCTCGGTAGTGGCAGTTGGTTGGTGTTCCTGGAACATGGTTGTATTTGTTTCCAGTTATTTGAACTAAAATACATTTGCATTTTTTTATTAGCTTTAATATATTGGTCTTCCCACTCTCCATAAGTCTGGCATAGTTGAAATGATAAAACCTTCATAACTAAGATTTCTTACAAAAGTCACTGCTCAAACTGCACTAGAAGAATCAGAAATCAGAAATACATTCCTGAAGTTCCCTCGCCTAGCAGTAGAATACTGCAAAGAATTGCCCTTAGTTCCGCCAGAATCACCGAACCTTGACGGTTAATACCCGAAGCAGCAGCTGCACAAATAATCCTGTGAAGATCCTTGATAACAACCGTAAGAACCTGAAATTTCCAACATAATATTCAATTAAATTCAAAGCTTATCATATTTTTTATTTTCCATGAATAATCAACGTCTTGAGTTCTTATTTAAAGTAACACAATAAGTAGCCATTATGTAGCCAATTAATGACTAACTATGACCATAAAGGGATGATTAATGGTCATAGAAAGTGACCATTCAAACTCCCAAACCTCTCCTATATATAACACACTTCAAGAAGAAGAAATTCACTGTATAAACATCAAGAAATCCTGCCAAAATCGTTCAAAAGGTAGCCCCATTTCAAAAACAAGAGGTTGATGTTTTGAGTATTCCACCATTAGGGATGTCAATTTTTCCCGCCCCCACGGAAAACCCGAAATGGGGTGGGTATGAGGAATTTTTTTTATCCCCGAATCAAATAGGGATGGGGATGGTAATAGCACCCACATCCCCGACCTCCCCGAACCCGCCACGATAATGTGTATATATATATATATAATAGACATAATATTATTATTGAGAAATAATAATATGATAGTAAATAAATAAATATAATATTAGAGACGGGGATGAGGATCCCCGTCCCCGAACCGATCCCCGCGGGGATGGGGATCCCCGAATTATTCGGGGGCGGGGATGGTAATGGCAAAACCGGCCCCGCCCCGCCCAGTTGTCATCCCTATCCACCATCAATCTGAAGGTCTACTGTCGGAACCTATTGCCACTGCTCCAGTTCTTAGAATCCGATCTCCACCGTCCAGAATTTGCTCCTCTATGTTCTGAATATTAGGTAAAAAATTCCATTCTAATCTAACAGTTATATTTTCGTAAATCAAATTCACAAAAATGCTGCACAGATTACACGTAAGGAAACTGCAACTCTGTTTATCACCTAACACTGATGTCGGATGGCCTTTATATCAGATCTCCACCGTTCAAATTTTACTTCGTTAGTTTTTACATATGGTGTTCAAATTATAATCCAATGGTTATACTTTTGTAAAACTCCTTTTTACTAATTCTATACAGGTTCCATACGAGAAATCTGCAACAACTGTCCATCGTTTAGAAACGGTAACAAATTTTCTTGAAAGAAGATCTTGACCGTTCCAAAGTTCTTTCATTATGTTTCATATGTGATGTTCAAATTTTATTCTGATCAACGGTTAGATTTTATCAAAATATCTTTTCAACACTACTATATCGATTATATACGACAAACTATAGCTTCTATTCACCGTTCCGATATGGATTCAAATGGCTTAAAAATCCGATCTTTTCCATTCATAATTTTATTTTTTCCTTTTGTGAACAAGCCAACCAACTTTGGGCCTAGTCCGACAGTTCCGTATACCAAATACGTTTATGAAATATCTGTGATTTTCATAATTATGCAACTTCTGAAAATCTCTATATTCGTTATCACTTCGAGTAGCAACCAGATACTGAATCATATTTTGAGCAGTAATCAGTTAAGTGGGCTTTGGTTATGTATTCATTCTAAACTATATGATTGTTCATGCTACATTCTGTTATGAAATTATCGTTCGAGCACTTGTTTCATGTCAAATTCGTGTTATGATTCATGCTATGCATGCTAGTAATCTTTTCTCCGTTTTAGTGCTGATATGAATCGAATTGATATGAATACAAAATTCTGTACTCTTAATCATATGATTTGATTAAGGCATCGCCTCCTTAGAGGAGTAAAAATTAGGGACTGATCAGTAGTACTCAGAATTCTGCACTCTGAATCACTATGTGATTAAGGTCTCGTCCCCTTAGAGGAGTAAAAATTAGAGACTGATCAGTAAACCATGAAATTCGAGGAATATCAGTGCTACTTGTTATCTGTTATGTTCAGTGTTCTTGAAATGTTTCCAAGTTCAGTTCAGTTGTATATATACATATATTTTTATGCTCGAATGGTTCTCCCACTTGCTGGGTGTTTCCCTAAACACTCACCCCTTATTTTTTCCACCCAGATAAGAATGACGAACGAATTGAAGAAGATGAACAAGACATGTTTTAGGACTGGTGAATACATATTTAATTCTTGTTCTTTCGCTTCCGCATTTCTGTTATTCAAGTTGTAATGACAATCATTTTAATTATGTAATAGACTGGTTTTGAGCTGCACTACGAGACTTGATGTTTTGTAATGAATATTTATTAAACATCGCCGATGTTCACGTCCAGGCCCGTTCTCGGGGCGTGACAACAGCTCCAACACTAAATCTATGAATAACTCTCGTTGTATCTAGCATCTACATCCAATCTAAAGAGACCCATCGGAGGTTTCCTTCACACAAGGAGTACAATCGAGAGAAGAGAGTAAACACTTCCAGAAATCTGTTTTTTTTTTCCGAACCTTCCTCACTAGTGAACAGAAATTGAGGCTATGAGTCGTGCTATTCAAATAGTCACCACACCGAGAACAAGAAGCACTAACAGAAACATGTCGCCTCCAAAGATTAGAGTAGTGGCCAGGGGTGGGTAGAAATTAAAAAACAGCACGGCAAAAGAAAACACGTACCTTTGGAGGAATAGAGAGTTTCCGCAAATGCTTCCACCATCCATCCCATGCAAACGACGAATGCGACTCCGGCGGATCAAAATAACCCATCTCCATAAGATAACCAGATTTAACAGAATATATCGGACATTCTCGGAATTCTGTATACCTAATGGGATGTCTAAAATATACTTTGTTTTGAATGCAGGAAGCAAACCCTTTACCTTCTCCTAAACCCAAGTTCTGTTTGCTGTAATAAAATCACTTCCTCCACGTTTGACTGGCTAACTCGATTGCATAGAATTTGTATGAAGATCCTGATTCAAACTTGTTTTTAACTTCTAGTTAATACATATGATTGTCTGGTGGGTTAACCTCAAGTATGGGTACGATAATGAGTTTAATTTTTCCCATGTAAATGGATATAGATCATTCGAAATTTTAATAATTTTTCATCTGTCAAAATGGATATAGGTTTTCGAAATTTCAATGGGCCGGTCTAGATACTTCTCATAATTGTTTAAGCTAAAGGAGGGTACACCTTAGATACTTCAAAATTTAATGGGTCGAGATAATTCTCATAATTGCTGAAGCTAGTACTCCAAGCGCTTTGAAATTATCCAAACTTTAAGATTTGATAAGAAAAAGGAAGGCCAGTCAGTACAACAAAGAAATTAGGCTTAAAGTTTAAATATAGCGAAACCTCCAAATAACAGCCTGCTACTATGTAGGTTAATGGGTTGGTTTCTTTCTATTTTCAGAAAAATATATATGGTTGGAACCAAATTAGGCATAATGGCCTATTCTTCCTTTTTCTAGTAACATATACACGCATTCTTATACGACACTTTCAATTCGCTTCTTGTTAGTAATAAAACTAATTTTGTTTATAAATATAGATTGATATAATATATTCAGAAGGGAGAGCTCAAAATGACCACAAAAGATAAAGTTCTTGGAAGCCATGAAAAAAATATAAAAATCATAAACATACTTTACCCAACAGTGAAAAAACATGAAGATACGAAGGAAAAATGAAAACGAAACAAAAATCATCAATAAAATTAATGAAATCAATAAAAATATAACATCAAATAAGCCTAAAACTACATGAGATTGGAAACCCATAGCTTCTGTGAAGTATATATTAGTAAGCCACACAAAAACATACAAGTCATTGTATATCAACGGTCAAGTATTAGTCACTCGAGGTAGCTATTTAAGGTGACAATGAAATTTACAAGAACACAAATTATGCTAATTAATCTAAATAGGCAAGAAAAAATATAAGAAATTTTCTACTAAAAGTGATATAATTTCTAGTTGTAAAGAAATAGGTAATATATATTGTAAACTCACAAATAAAACAAACATCGTGGGAACGAATCTTCCCACAGGCCACAAACAAATGGGAGAACCTCAGACCATGTCCTAACTTTCCCTTTTTATCATTCCATTCCTCCTCTCTCACGCTTTCTTTGAGACCATACACAAAACTAAAGCAACCAATACAAATGCCATTCTTCTAAGGTCTCCAAACATTTCAGGCATCCATCCAAGCAAAGCAAGAGAAAAGAAAAAGCAAGCCAGGAAACAAATAAATTCTAAAGCAAAAGTTGCAGCTGATCAAGGATGCAGCCAAGAGCAAGCCTCATTTATTTTCTTGGCTTTTGAGAGGGATTAATGTGTTAGGAACAAACATAAGATCAGCCCTTTTTTTTATGTCTTTATTTTACGTTATTTGATTCTCATTTGAAATGGGAACTTTAACAAGTGCGTCAATTATCCCATTGAAGCTAAAACCCTCTTCTTTGACACTGGAACGTCCATCTTTCCTTCAACACCGAACAAGGAGAGCCAAAAAGAATCAGACCATTGTCCCAGTAAACTTCTCAATCACTGGGGTCTAGTTTGTTGATTATAAATCAATGGTTTTTCTTGGTTTCTCTTCTCTTCCTCGAATATTGTTTTATTTTTCCCAGTTTTCAGGTTGCCAGATTAATTGGGCCAGCGGCATTTGAAGCATCGAAGCTGAAAGTATTGTTTATAGGGTTTGATGAAGAAGAGAAGCACCCATTAAAACTTCCCAGAACTTATACACTTACACATAGTGATATCACTTCTAAACTCACTCTTACAATTTCTCATGCCATCAACAATTCCCAGGTATCAAATTGTCATAAAGTATGTGAAAACATGGTGATATGGAGTCTTTTTTTTTTTAAGAAGTTGTAACAGACTATATAATTTTAGCATCACTTTTCATGTCATCTATTTATATTACTAACGATTTAAACTGAACTTTTGTAAATAGAATTATGTTTATAAGTATATAGACAGAACGTGTGCACTAAATATCTAGCTAGTATATCATCACAAATCATAATCCTTACATTTTATCAGTTCAAGTAAACTACAAAGAACCCATTTTTATCCATTTAGTAAAATTACTGTAAAAAATATTTTAGCACGTTTACGTGATAGATCGCCATGACCACATTAATATGGGTTAATCTGGTAAAAGAATAAAAGATTATAATACTTGGAGTAACCAATATTCAAAAATGGTTGCAGTTACAAGGGTGGTACAATAAATTTCAGAGAGATGAAGTGGTGGCGGAATGGAAGAAGACCGAAGGGGAGATGTCTCTTCATGTTCATTGTCACGTTAGTGGTGGCCACTGGTTGCTCGATCTTTGTGCTGCCCTCAGATACTCCATCTTCTCCAAAGAACTTCCAATGGTAACTAAAATTTTTCAGGGTAAAACAGTGCATGCAAATGATTTTGCGTGACACAGAAAAAAAATGTTGTCAGATTCACAATTAATACAAGAGCAAAGAGACATCACTGCTACAAGATTGTGGAAAAGCTTCTTGGAACCTGAACATTGTCATTTTAATTTACTACATATATCAGTCAATATGTTGAGAGCCAAACTTTGCTCAAAAAATTTGGTAGGTGTTGAAGGCTTTTGTTCATGGAGACAGAAACTTGTTCAAGAAATACCCACAACTTGAAGATGCTATGGTTTGGGTATACTTCCACTCCAACAGGCCCAAATTCAACAAGGTGGAGTGCTGGGGCCCACTCAAGGATGGTGGGTCCCGTATTGTGGGCCCTACAAAAGGAACTATATCTTCATCTGATATTCCCTCGGCCCATTGAAAAATGCACATGTTTTCCTTCGGACAAGCTCAATTACTGGGGGGCACAGTATCTCCGGTAAAAGAATTTGCAACAGTTAGCTCGTGCACGCAATGGTTTGCTAGTATTTGAAATGCTTGGGATAGAAGTTTTATAAGAGGCCGGACAGGTCATGATCTTAATATGTGTGATACTATTTTGTTTCTGTTAGTTCCTCAATTGCTGAACTTGCTTGTTCAGCTGGAATATAAGATTAAAGGTTCATAGTACTTTCGGGTTTTCTAAGCTTTCTTGTTAGGCTCCATGATTAGTTTCATGCATTGTTCCTACAACAAGACCGAATGTTGGGTCAGATTAAGATAATATAACCATTATGCAGCTTTGATTGGTCAAACCGACCAAAAACAGGTTGAATCGACCGGTTTTCAATATATTTTGATTTTTCATTTTGAAAAATATCGATTTCCTATTATTTTAATCTGTAAAACTATTTGGTTGCATATTTATAGAGTTACTTCATGTTGCGACAATAGATATATTTTTAGCTATTTATACATTTTTTTAGATTTTTAAAAATTTAAGACATTATTTATTATATTTTATTAACTGACCGTCTTATTGAACAATTTTTTTAAAAACTAGAGCAGTTCAATAATCTAGTCAAGAAAACATTTAGATTCACTTTCACGTACTTTCTTTCAGTTGAATATATATAGCTGGACGCGAATAAACAAAAGAATAGAACCAACCAGGATACCTTATCAGTCATCCACATTCTTTGAATTAAATTGATTCACTTGTAATTAAGGCAAAAATAAATTATACAATCATCGACTTCCACCATTTTATAATTATAAATCGAGCAATAAAAATATTCAACAAAAGGAATAATCCCGTTATTAAGAAGTAGTAGGAAATATATTACAAACAAGGAGGCAGATGAATTTGATGCTAACCTCGTAGCCACTCATCACAAGATATCGCTCAAGGGAGAAGTTATTGCTCAGCTTTAAACAACACTCCCTTAGTTTTATCCCCGAAAAAATAAATGTCTAAAAGATAATAATTAAAAGACTCCCACTGTACATTTTTATCACCATCATTCATAAAAAAATGTGATTCATATTAACAAACTTTCTTGATTGTGAGAACAATCAACCCAATCTGGCCACCACCTTTGAAATTTGACTTCACACACAACTCGCATAATCGGGCCATTTCTTCATGCTGTCTTTCATTCTCGATGTCAGAAAATGCGATATGAATGGAGCAATAATGGTTAAGTAGTTCTCTTAGGTTGGCATCAGGGGTTTTGTCGGATCAGCGAATCCGAGTTCTTCCAAGAGATGATGCTCCAATTTCAGTCTCAGTGTTCTGTAATATAAATCTCGAGAACGTTAGATAACGAAACAGGGTTGGGATATTTCCGGAAAATCATATCACACACAAACATACATCTACCTTAACCCATAAAAGGGTTCAGCTTGTAGCAAAACATTTATTTGCCTAATTGGTGCGCAAGACTATAGTACAAGCATGGGGTGTCTCTTTCATCATTTTTCATGCCATACATGGTGTTTTGTAGCTACTGCTGAATATACACGATTAAGTTTTTTTTTTCTGGTCCGGTACATTCATACAGTACACACAGATTCAATATAAACAAGTATGCAATTATTTATCCCATGATTGGAACACGGCCAGGAGAATCTCACACCTCTAAAGGCTACCATACTGAGAAATTGGGAACTCACCTGAGACTTGGGAGAGGGAAATACGGTCCAGAATCTGAGTGTTTCATCTCCTGCTCCAGTTACAATTGTCTGAAAAGATCGTCAAAATTATGGTAAAGTAAAATCAGCAGATCAAAATTATTACTGAATAGTTCATTAGAAAATCACATAAACAACTAATAAAAGGGAAACAGCAGTTTTGCTTGCTTACCTGTCCATCCGGAGAGATAGCAAGATAAAGTACCCTATACGTATGGCCAGTGAGAGTGGCCAGCTGCATTTTGATTCAGAAAAAAATTATTCAAATGATATTAAGACTATAATACATATACAAATTGCGATCCCATATAATTCTTGCTCAGCTACGCTTTACCTTTGACATTGAAGGATATCTCCACACAATAATTTGATTCTGTGAGTAACCATGAGTGCTAACAAGTTCATTCACGTTCTTGGACCACACAAGGTTGCAGACCTGCATTATTTATATTTAAGGCAGAAATTTTAAAACTTCCCTCTTCCTATAAAGAGAGAATTCAACTGCGTCGTGCAGGAGTCTCACTCCAGACCATGTGATAGAAAATGAAATGCTGGCATAATTCAATTGTTTAAGCAAAGACTTAATGACATAGACCGTGTTTACATAAAAATGAACTTCTGTCTCATGGAAAAAAATAATCAAGGAACAAAATCAAATTTTAAATGCTTAATTTCCTATCACAAGGGGCGGAAGGCGGGGGTGTGGTGGAGGAATAGCATGTCAGGCATGGCACAGAGAACAGACAGCATTCGTTCAACCCAAAATTAAGGATACAAACAACCACAAGACAAAGGAAATGTAGAAATTTCAGTTTAAGTCATTATTGTAATCGGTAAAGAAATATGAAAACTTAAGAAATAACCAGCATGTAAAATTGGAGTCCTTCAATCATATAGTAAACTATTGACATTACATTGTCATCAAACAGTTCATAGGCAACAAATTTCACTTGGAGCATATTTTTCCTACGCAACTACAGGAACATTACCTGACTCCCCGTATCCACACAACTTAAGTGTGAATTCGTAGTCGTGTTCCAGAATCGAATGCATCGATCTGCAGTGCCACCTCCAGAAGCGAGAAGTCCATGAAGGTGAGGTGACCAAGCTATAGCCTTTACCGCAGCAGTGTGTTCACAATATTTAAATATCGGCTGACTTGATTGTTGGTTCCATACTAAAAGCTACAAAAGAAAATGGTAAATCCAATCCTATTAACTCGGACCAACAAACATTAATCTCAGCAAAAACAGAAGCACGGAACAAAAGATACTCAAATTCGAGGGAAGATAAGTACTTACTCGATTGTCATTTCCACCAGATGCTAATTCACGGTTGTCATAGGACCACTTCAATCCACATACCTAAAACAGAAATAGCTGTTGTTCATCTAATGCAGCTAGCAATACTTGAATAACACGGCTTCTAAAAGTAGGCGCAAGTTCATAGGGTCTTACCTCTGATTTATGACCACTTAGCTTGCTAACATAGTCATCCTGAGCTCGTATGTCACGCTGAAGAATACATTTGTCCCGGCTTCCGGATGATAACAGAGATGAACTCCATGCAAGAGCACCAACTCGTAACCGATGTCCCTCCATAGTTCTTATCCTCTTACAACGAGAAGCATCCCATAACTGCATGGCAAAATGTCGCAGCAGTTATCATAGGAATATGAAAATAAATACAAGGCAAAAGAACAATGACTGGTTTTGGCTTTTCAAGAAGCGATTTAATTTGATGCACAGCAAAACAATTCAGAGAAATAAGGGGTATACCAAAATCCTATTCATAGAAAAGGATCGACGAACAAGACCATCTAAAGCAATCGTGCATATAATTCTAGTTTAAAAAACAAGTTCCTGGGAATTTTCATGTAGCACAAACATTACTGTAACCATGAGTTATCATGTGATCGCTTAAACGTTACTACAAACTACCTCCCAGCATGGAGGTAATATTTTATGTTTTATGATAGAACCAAGACTTAAATACCAAATGCCACGAAGAAATTTGACCCATGGAAAATTGGTGTCATAATTGAAAATAAAAATTTCATAAAGAAAACTCGACTAATTAATAAACAGGAAAACTTAGGCTGATAATCTCCAAGATTCAGTCACATATAGTTGGAAATGTCAACTAAACCACATGGCCTTCAGACTTGTCTTAAGGTTGACAACAAATTAACTCTAGCAGAGTCATTTGGTTATATAAGATAAACTGATGGGTTACACTACGCATCATCTTTGCTTTACAAAAGTATTATAGAGTACATAACAAGAGACATGAAATTGCTCATCGCATACCTGTACTTTGCCATTGCTAGAGCCAACTGCAAGGTAGGTACCACGTTGTGCCCACCCAACAGAACAGACACTGTCGTCAATTCCCAAGTCACACAACTTCACAACCTGCACAATTATTTATAAAGAATATTCATGCCTTGAGTTTAATGGCAGCGAAGAGAGAATGAAGAAACAAGTCTAACCTTGCTGCTAGATGCATGCCATAGATAAACACAGTTGCCCAGCCCAACAGCCAAAATATTATGGGAAGACCAGTCAACAAGATTCAGATAAAAATCATCTTGCAATGCTGGTGCATCCAACACCTACGCAAAATTCCACACAATCTATAAGTTTTAAGCAGCACAAATTGGCACATCCCAACACTAGTATCCAATTAAAATCTACTCTAAAAGGACAACAAACGTTCTAAAACGTGACGAAGATAGTCAAATAAGAAACAGTAAATTACGCCACCAAGATTTACTCAATCTCAGCTAAAGGAAACAAGCCTAACTACACAAGAACACTATCCCACCTCATTGAAACCCCACATGCATCGGATCTGAAAAAAAATTCAAGATTAAAAAAATCCCTAGGAATCATAAAAAGCTAACCTTGTAGGGAGACCTGGGAACTTTTCTGGGAACCTTAATAGGGCTATGAGACACACCAGGAAGCTGATCATCAAACCCAAACGGCGACAGAGAATGGAAAGATTTTCTAGTCTCAGTCTTGTACTTGAAAATATTGCAATTAGGAGGACTAATCTGCCAAAGGTTACCGTTATTATTAGAACCAGATCGACCCGTGTGAAGAGATTTTTCCGGAGTCGATGGCTGAATCCCGTTAGAACCACCGGTGCATTCGGGTCCGAAAAGGGCAGACTTCAGAAGCGTAGTGTAAGCAGAATTTGAATCGTCAGAAGCAGCCTCGGCATTGGAATTAGGCAGATTAAATAGGGCAAAGTTGGATGAGGAACGGCTAGGTATGAAGCGGTCACTATAAATCGTGCGGGAGGATGAGGGGCGCCGATAGGATGAGCTGAGAAGTTCGGCTGCGGTGATTCTCATGGGAGTTTTTGGGTCTGTAGAGGATGTACTTGTGCTCGGCATTTCCACATTTTTCTGGGACATTTTCGATTCCTCTTAATGAAGAAGTAGCAACTTTGCCGGCGGCGCTTGAGGGCGACGCAGCCGGTGGTGGGATGATATGCGGTGGGGGATCGGGGGATATCTTGGAGACAGAGCTAATTATATTTACCGGGAAAAATAACAGGACACCGCGGGAGGGTTGCGGGAAATTACCGAAGTGTCATGAGGGTGATTAAGCTAAAGAAATAATTTTATTTCTAGAATTATAATTATAATATATTAAATGACTTTGGGTTTTACAAATTTTTTATACATAAATAATAGAGTTGACAAGATCACGAATTGACAAAATAGAGCTCGCAAATGTAAAATCTTTACAATATTGTATCAAAAGTCAAAAAAACCAAAAAAAATATATGTTCCATATTAAATATCTTTTTTTACTAATATATATCCGCTGGGACAGATATATGTTACCTGAATAAAAAAATTAGTGACGACATAAAAGGAAATTTATCGAGTTAAATAATTTTCTTTTTTCATCTTCTTGATTAATACATTTTTTGGAAGTCTTTTCGACAAGATAGTATTCGAATTGATTGGTGGGGTCCTGAAAAAAAAAATAGAAAATCAAGAAAATGCATGATTGAATAATAATATGTATTATTAACTTGAAATAAGATTAAACCAATAAAGTACGATTTTCTAGCTAGGCTCAGCTAATCGTTCAAGTTCTAATATTTTTAAAATACTATTACAAATTTATGTTCTCCTGATCTTTGGCTCATAGTCAAAACATATGGTTTATTTTCGGATAAATTTGTTTTCATTCTCTCAATTAGAGCGATTCATGAATCTTATTATTCCACAAAAATTCAAATTTCTTAAGAAAAAAACATTAGGTATTTATTCGTTCTATTCTACATTTTTGCTGTTGCTGTTATCAGTTTGGAGTCAAACATCACAAGTAGGATTTTTTGACTTAATATAAGAATGTTGTACACTTAAATAAAACAGAATCAAATTGCGACATGAGAATTTTATTTAATGATACTAATATATCCCGTCATTCAAGTTCTCAAAATCTTCGCAATTTACTCACCACCAACGCCGAGTGGGGTGTACATATTGATAATTTCATGTGATTTGCTTATATAATTAATTCAGAAATATAATATTAATTTTTTGAATATCTGTATTTGGTATATGGAAATATATATATATCAGTGGAAGTTGACATAGGTAGAGTAAGTGATTCCGGGTTGCCAATTTGCTGGTGCGACATTGTAAGCAACGAGGGTTTGATGGTTAGTGTAGGAGGTTATCTTGAAAGAAAGGGACTGGCCTCCGAGTGTTGCGAATGCTTGATACGAAGCTCCCCAGTTATGGCTCATGTTTATCCACCCACTCTTGCTCCCCTTCACCGCCATGCTCCAAATATCGCCGCCTCCGCCCACATTCATCACGTACACCAGCAGCCAGTAGCCGTTCCCTTGGAAGTAGAAACGGAGCCCGCCTCTTCGAACACATGGCACTCTACAACAAATTTAAGGAGTAATATAACGATCGATCACCAGGCAAAGACCAACATATTTTTTTAATAAGGAATACGATTAATATATATATATATATATATATATATATATGTGTGTGTACCTTCTGTACATGACAGGTACGATGCCAGCCTTGGGCTGCGCGATCTTCAGGAAGCGGCGGGGGACATGTCGAAGTGTGTGCGTGGTGGGTTGCACCAGCCACCGTTGTTGGAGGGCAACCCCCGAGTTGGGGGGGCAGAGATTGGTGGCGGTGATTGTGGTGTACCCCTTGTAGCACCACTGCGACTTCACGCACGTCAACTGGAAGCACTGCCCGCACCCGTACCCGTTGTTGAACAACACCGAACTCAACGCCGCCGTCTGTGACCCGTACCCGCTACTGTACACGTTCCCGTATCCACAGGCTCCACCTATATATTGTATATATATATACGTAGTTATTATTTCTTACTTAGCACATGAATGAAACATGCAAACACATATACATGGGAAATTAATGATAAACAACTCACCCATTCCGTTTCCGGAATTGTCACCATAAAATGTAGCATGGGCAAGTTTCCAAGCACTCGGTCGGAACACCGGTGTCGAATATCCGGCAGCATTAGCTTTGGTGGCCACCACGGCCAACACCAACAAGAAGCTGAGAATGCGCCATATGTGAAGCAAAGGAGTCATTATTACTGTACCAATTGCCATCGGAAATGTGATATTTATATATACAGTTGAGAAACAGAATAAATGAAAGTACAAATGTACAATCTTAGTGACTGTCACGAACATGTCGCTGTTCGAGTCAAAGTAGATTACTAAATATTGTATGAAATATATATACAAATACTAATATGAACTCTTTGGAGGGTACAATACGGAGTGGTTTTATTATCATCTACGACTCCGTCTATCAATTTTGAAAATTAGTGAATACGTGCAGGCAGGTACGTAGCTGCTTATAGATTGTCTTTATTCTATTGATTTTCTTGAATACATACTTTGGAGCTAATTATCAAAAAAGTTGTGGGTATTTTGGTTTCTTTTTTTTTTTTTTCGTTAGACAAGATATTTGGTGTCATTTAATTAATAAAGTGTTCTCGTTTTCCATTTCGGAAAGCCTACTCACATTATCTTATTGAAAACATTATCACATTAATTTCTCGTTTGTATATTCATCGAAATTTGATCTTTATCAAGTATAATCTCGATTTGTCATAAAATAAATTATCTTTTTAAATTTTAAAATACTCCAGAGCTAGATGATAATAATTCTATTACTTGATAAATATTTTCCTTGACTTGACATATATTTACTCACAACCTACAATACAATTTAACTTTTTCAAAAATTATACATACGTCCATATATATATGATTACATATGTGAACAGTTCCTTGCATTTTCCGTAATCTTTATCGTAGATTTGTGTTTACGTCACAATATGCATGCATGCGTCGTAAAACAATTTTAATTCATATTTAATAAAAAAAATTGTTGGTGACAATCGAAAATGAAGAATGAGTTAACAAATTCGAATCAGAATGTGGACATTTGATTAAACCACAGTTCAATTTTGAGCTTCCAATTGATTCAGTCCAGTTCGTCTGTTTCTTTTGCCATGAGCATACGACATGATACTGCTACATACAAGCTATTAAATTTACCACCTTAACCTTTTTTGAACTTACAACTCTCTCTAAATATATTCATATACATAATTTGTACATTTTCTCCTCTTCCACATCCATGATCGATGTATCCACCTCAAACCCGCTGTATTCTGCATAAATCTTCGGCTATTCAGGTAAATCGACGTCCGAAGCACATAGACTAAAGCACACACGTTTCAAGTTAAAAACCGCATACCAGAAATCATGCCTCGCTTCCTTCAGGCAATGTGATCAACCGTGTCTTCGAGTCGTACAACAGCTCCGTCGAACAACTAAACCATGTTTCATGGTCACAGTGGAAAAGGGAATAATTTAGCTAAAGTCAGAAACTAGACCCGAGCACAGTTCCAGTTCAACCCTGCATCGGTATTAAAAAAAAATATTCCAACCACACAATGGTTTCTGGTTGATTTCAGTTTAAACATAAAGAACCTGAGCCAGAAGCTCATCAAGCTTTAAGGCCCCAGGTATTGCTGACACGATGTGACATCATATGTTATATATGTTGTAACATATACTTGTTAAATAGTTAGATTCTATTAGTTTACTAAGTTCAGAAGTGGTACCACTATTAATTTTGTTTACCACGAAATTTAAAGGAATGGATTTCAGTCCAAAATGGTTCCAACAGTGGTAAAACCCAAACCGATAATTTCGAAACCCTAGCCGGACAACAACTAATATTGCCATAGGTAGAGAAATTAATCAAGGAGTGGTGTTATTGAACTTACTTTGAACATTTTACTTTGTTGGTGGCACCACCACTTGAAACAGTTAATATGGTACCGAAGAATGAATTGTTTTCTGTGCCACAGTTTGGACAGAGGCCCTGAAAAATTAAATTCCACCGGTTTTGAATGCTTGCGGCTCAAGATCGCAAATTTCATTTCTTTATTCGAATCTTACCACCAAGATCAAGAAATCTTTCAAGATGAAGTTTGTGAGCGTGAAGGACAACCATATTATTGCGGGAATAGCCGCAAACCATGTGAAAATGAAACTGAATGGCTCTGGCAGCTGCAAAAGATAATGCTTTGAGAGCTTATGCAAGAAAATATCCAAGTCAATGTAGAATATCCGAAGCATCTGAATATTTATCCTGATTAACATTCCAGTTTGAGCAAGTGAACCTTTGTGCCAAATAGTAGAATGCTGCTAAATGCAGACAGAAGAGCTGTTTCTGTTTTTTAACAGTTTTGGTATCAAGAATGCAGAAAGATAATTCCATTACCTCTAAAAGATAGGTTATTTCGAATCCCGTCAAATCATCAAGAAAGAAAAACCTAGAAAGAACAGCATGGAAGAAATTTAGCACAAGTATGTTGTGTTTTCACAAAAAGGAAAAACAAATGACACAACATAAGGGTAGGTATATTAAAATATGATAATAAAGTGATCTTGATTGCATATTAGCCATAATGTTTAGAAACACTGCAAATACGAAGTTATCTTCTTGAACCTCATTCATTGTTGTTTACATTAATTATTTTTTCGAATGCTATCATCGAGTAATTAGAAGACTACTTAACTGAAGTTTCCCTTTTTGTCAATGCGCGTTTTGCAAATAAAAATAACATTTCATGCAAATATTTGGTGTCACTTACAATCCCAAGGCAACAACCGCTGCCGGTACATTCAAAAGAAACATCTTGAAGTAGTCAACAGAAAGGTCGCTATAAACCTGCAAGATACAGAAATAAATTATTAGTTAGAGAGCACAAATGTGCTAAATAAAGGCATTGGGATGACATCAATCACATCTGATACCATAACTAAGATCAAATACGGGAAACAGAGGTGAGGCAAAAAGAACTAACCTTTCTACTACGAAGACTGCAACGAGGACCTTCGACCACAATCTCACTTCCATCCATCTACAAAATGTTAATGGAGATGATAAATGGAAGTAAAATAAGGAAGCCAGGAAAAAAAGCAAGATAGTAGAAAGTTTCACTTGAATACTCAAAAAATATGGATAGTCATAATATGATAGAAGCTAAACAATATGGTTATCTCAAAGACGATGACTCCTCCAAGTGCCAAGCTATTGCGCACAGTCACCGATTAAAATATATTCTTAACTTTGAGTTCATTTTTAACAAACCTTGAGTTTCTGTTTCAGTTCATCAAACTCTTTGTCTGACAAAATTGGTTTCCCAGATACATAAGCCATCGAAGCCTCCAAAAACCTCTGTTCATCAGCACCTTCATTACAGAAAATCCATTTCAGAACACACATAACTCGTTGACATTCAAACATGACAATCAAGAAAAAACGAAAGAAATGGACAGAAGTTCGGTACTTAGCATGACAACACTGCTCCCCTCCCACATTAGTTCTTCCTTGAGATTGTCAAATTCCTCATTTGACATGATGGATTTTCCTTCATAATAGAATGCCTGCATAAAGCAGCAGATGAGAACTCACAATCAAAGTTCACAACAAAGATTCGATGAAAAAACTCAGTCATCAGTCATCACCTGAAGAGCTTGAAGAAACTCTTGTTCCATCTCCCCAATAGTCTTTTTTCTTTTTCCATCTATGCTGCAATAAGGCAAGACATTGCTGTCAACAACATCACCTTCCTGGGCCTGACCTGAAGGAAACATAGGATTCGATAACGGTATGATCGTAACTCATAAGTACGTAATCCAAGGTACAAATCTTGCCATCGGAATAAGAAATCAATAATCCACCACGCCCGTTGCATGTTAAAGAGCTTTTCACAGAAAATATATGGTATATATATGCTTCGTCGACACAAGTCGCAGAGATGATCAATGAAACGGAAAGCATAACAATTTGTTCAAACTGCACATGGGAGTGCCGAAGTGGTTGAAGTCTTGTTTATAAAATGTATTAACCAATTGGCGAAGTGGTATAAGTATCGTTACTGTAGTATCATGGATGTAAAAAACACATGGCCGTGATACACATCTGCATGATGGAATTGCCTTAATTAATTTTTCAGCAAATTAACCAGCTGTTCTATTTCACAAAGATCATACAGGTACCAGGTACTTTCTTCTGCGATTCAAACCTCTGTACAAAAATATCACATACCAAAAGAAAATCAACATCGTAATCGGGTGGAGATCAGAATCCTAACCTTGCTGATCTGTCGTGGCCTTGGCGGAGCCATCCAATAGTCTACGTTGAATCGACAACTTGGCGGCACCAAAGTGAACCGAGTGAGCTCCTGGAGCAGAAGACGGTAAGGAAGAAACGGAAACGAATGGTTTCCTGATATGGGCCATTAAAAATCTCGGCTTTGCCACGGGGAACCCAAGCTTTGAAGCCATTTGCGGCGGCGGCGGCTTTGGGAGGAGCCGAAAAGAGAGCAGGGGAGTGAAAATAAGTGGCGCAGTGCATCCGAGCAAATGGGTAGAAGATAAGGCTATGGAAGGATGAGTGGACAAAATCAGAGATATGTTATGTGTCTTGTCGTGATTCCTGCGAAATTTTATAATTTGGTTGCTTCTCCTTCTATTTTTTGATTAGTTCATTAATAATACAAATAAGATAATGTTTTTCTAAGGATAAGATAGTATAAACCGATGTTGAACAACGGGAGTGGTTCGATAGCAGAATTAAAAACAATACATATATATATATATATATATATATGATTTGGTGGGCACCATATGTGGGCATCATGTGGACACCAGGCTGACGTAACAGCACCAGAAAGTGTCACGTCAGCCTGATGCCCACTTTATAATCTTTTTTATTATATATATATATATTCCTCTCT
>KQ996399.1:215675-384314 GCA_001598015.1 Dorcoceras hygrometricum
AATCGGAATCGGAATCGGAATCGGAATCAGGAAACCATTAAGCATGCCTATACTAATGACATGCTCTAAATAGTTCGATCGTGACTATAAAATTAGGAGTTATAGATTATTTATATACATAATACATTTATTAAAAAAATGCATAGTGATTCATATGTCGACTTACATCTGGTGATGTCCGTTAATTGTCTGTTTTTCCCATTTCATCGAAATCAAGTACATATATAATAAATGATATGATAAAATATGAAAGTTGAATATCAGTATTTTACCCGGACCATTATATAACTAGCAGGAAGATAAATATTATTTCACACAGCAAAACTTAAATTACTTAAGTATAATAAAAAAATAATTAGCTTTCTGATATCTTATTAATTGGAATAAAGATTTAAAACTAAGGTTCGGCCTTGTGAACGAAGTTTCACTAAATTAATTATTTAAGAAGATGATTATAATCCTACAACACCGATACAGTGAGCGCCTGCAATGGACGCGCGCATGGGCGCCTGAGATGCTCAGCCGAACATCTCATTAAATTTTTTAAAAATTCATGAGATGTTCGGCTGAGCATCTCAGGCGCCCATGCGCGCGTCCATTGCAGGCGCTCACTGTATCGGTGTTGTAGGATTATAATCATCTTCTTAAATAATTAATTTAGTGAAACTTCGTTCACAAGGCCGAACCTTAGTTTTAAATCTTTATTCCAATTAATAAGATATCAGAAAGCTAATTATTTTTTTATTATACTTAAGTAATTTAAGTTTTGCTGTGTGAAATAATATTTATCTTCCTGCTAGTTATATAATGGTCCGGGTAAAATACTGATATTCAACTTTCATATTTTATCATATCATTTATTATATATGTACTTGATTTCGATGAAATGGGAAAAACAGACAATTAACGGACATCACCAGATGTAAGTCGACATATGAATCACTATGCATTTTTTTAATAAATGTATTATGTATATAAATAATCTATAACTCCTAATTTTATAGTCACGATCGAACTATTTAGAGCATGTCATTAGTATAGGCATGCTTAATGGTTTCCTGATTCCGATTCCGATTCCGATTCCGATTCCGATTTCAACTGATCAGAATCGATAGGAATCGGTTCTAATCGGCTCCGGTTCCGAGGTAAAACACTCGGAGCCGAAACAATTCACTATCGAATTCGATAGTAGATGAATCGGTTCCGAACCGGTTACGTACCGATTTCAAACCCAATAATTTTAAATAATTTAAATCTCTTTAGATTAATTGGTAAATAAATCAATTTGTCTTTTAATTGTTTTCAAGAGAAAGATACATAATGTGTAATATTTGAAACATGAAATTCATTAAATATCTAAATTATTAATCTTCGTCTTCATCGGAATTGAGCTTGCAAATTCATCAATCGCTCCAGCAGTCCGATTTTATTTTCTGCAGCAAACAAATCTTGTAAACATGTTAGCATGCCAAGAGTCTCTGCGTTTAAATTAGTTCATTGGTCCTCAATAATTCGGCCACACATTGAACAGGTAAGATGCATCTTGCAATTGTTACTAGAATAGGATAAAGTTGTAAATCTACTTTCCATAATTCCAAAATATCAAAGTTTTCCGGAGTTTCAAAATATTGACTCTAGTAAAGCTGAATCTCATTTGAATTTAGTCTTATTACTGATTTTCTTTTGAACTTTTACCGCTCGGAAAAAAAAGAATATTTGGTGGGACTTGATGTATTTTTTTAATATGACAATTGATATATATGCAAACTCTTTTTAATTTTTTAAATTTTTTTTAAAAATATGGTTCCGGTTCCGGATCCGAAACTTGGAACCGTTTCAGAACCAGAACCGGATGGTTCCGGTTCAACTTTATCGGACCGACCCCAATTCATTAATTAATGGGTTTGGGGTGGTTTCAGATCCAGTTCCTTAATACCGATTCCGGTTTGGATTTAATGACTGGTTTCTAAACGGTTCGAACCGACCCATTAAGCAACCCTACGATGGTATATTAGGTAATCTGTTTGTTAGTTTATCCAACCTATTATTTTACAGTTATTTTGCTATATAAACATAACGAAGTAAAAGTACCTGGTTCATCTAATTAAAGAAGCACCTTATTAGTGGTTTTTCGTGTCAACTCAAAGACTAACCAATTACATTTTCAGTTAAGTTTAAGAATTTTGGTCCAATTTTCTGATATTCTGATTCATCAACTTACATATTTGTCAAAAACGGGAGTTTCTATATCGATATACATCTGGTTCAAAGAAAAAAAGTATACAAATTGTATATCAAGAGAGAGTTCGATGGAAAAATTAGTTTTGAACTATAATTTTGCTGACACCTGAGTTGGAAAATTACGTATTAATCATATAATTGTCATTTTTCATTTTTTTTTTTATCATCATCGTGTTTTTTTTATTTCCTTTTTCTACTCATCGAAAGTGTAGATAAAACACATTGGGTATATCAAGCACCACATCAACTTTTTCGTTCAACGCATCGTGGTTTTTCTAACACATATCACACTTAAGTGAAAAGTAAACTAAAATCGAAAAGAATATGAGCTACTAAAATTGAAACGGATATAGTTATTGGACGATCAAAACAAAAATAAAAATGAAAAAAATCTAAGTATAAACATAATAAATAACATTTTGTCTTGTAATTTTTCGTAAAACAATCTTTTCTATATGACTTACTCCCTCCGTCCCATTCATTTAATCTTAATATGCGTTTTCACATAGATTTGAAATTTAAATTTTATAAAACAATTTACTTCTTATCTACTTAACTAGTTAAATAGGTATCTTAAATATGGATAGGTTGGTAAACAAAATAATAGAAAAAATCAATAAATAAAAGAATAAATATAAATAAACGTGACCATTGAGCTATATAATTAATCTCTCTCGATTCGTCCGACTTTACCTCATGGATTGCAAACACATTCAATATCTCAGCTGGGAGGTATTAACTGATACAATTAATTTCTTGGGTAGAGTGTGGGGAGTACCATATTTCAAGTAAAAGATAAGCTCGAATTCATTGATACAAGACATCTGGCAACTTCAGACAACTCCACATTAAATAATTCTGCCACCTTTCTATCTCCTTATTAATGTTGCACAACTAATTCTCATTGTGTAGTTAGACTTGGTTACCTTATGATCAGAAATTGGTAATTAAAAGATAATTACGATTAATTAAAATCTCATGACCAAGGGATCAGGGATGTCCAAACGCATTTCGGAAGACTTGAGGGGTAAAAATTGCTACCTGGTCGCCTTCTGTAATTTTTAAGACATGTTTATTTATTTTATCAATATATATTCACACCAAAACATGTTTCCAATATAGGCACGAATCTCACTCTCTACATTCAGGGGCGAAATAAGGCCAATATAACAGGATGAGCTGGAGATTGGGTTGACTTCAGGGAAGACATGGACCATTTCACATAGGTAATGTCTCTTTACATATTTTTCACATATATAAATAATAAAATTGGAGAAATCAGCCTGGCTAAAAGCCCAAGCCTGTCCACGTATAGTTTCGCCCCTGTCTATATTATATTATTGCATCTGATATATATCCTTATACGAGCTACTAATTTTTTGTCTGTGGAATGACACCATGGCATCATAGTGACTAAAGAAGTAGACTTAAAGATTATAACTCAAACATAAATACCTGATTAAAAAGATTAAATATTTTTTGAAACAATTTATAGAGCAATCGGGATAAAAGAAAATGCATGCTGGAAACAACTAGATAAAGTGTTTTGTCTTTTATGTGGAAACAATTCCCACTTCAGGTGCAGCTAAGTACATAGATGTTTAAAGCAAAGTTTATTGATTATTGCATTAACAGGAAAAGTTATAACTTTTCTCCCGTGCACTTCTTTATTTGTTTCCCCCTATCGTGGTCTCTTTTACAGTAGTTTTCTTGATGAAAATGGCAAAGAAGTTGTAAGCTACATAACTTATAATGCTGAATTTTAATATATGAATGACCACAATTGGAAATGAAAATATACCATTCACCACCCTTCAATCTACTATCCCATCTGCCAATATATTAATGTGAACAACCGAAGCAGTCACCTTGACCCGATCCAAAGAGAGAGAAGCTTGAGAGTCAGAACAGAGAGAAAATGTCTCTGTTCTTTGAGGAGATCGAGACATCTTGTGAAGCATTTGGACAAGAACCATGCAAGTTGAGTTGAGGCGTGAATAGATTGATGTACAGATGGTAAGTGTGTGTAAATGTGCGTGGTATGTGAGAGAAAGAGAGTCTACTTTGTGGACTTTTCAAATTTGTTTATCCATTTCCTTTTTTTTCCGATTCTGTGGATTCATCCAAAGTCAAAAAACCACAAAAGCAGTTAAAAGTGAGATGGGAGGAAGAAGCCAAAGTCCACTTTCTTTGAATGTATTCATTGCCAGTCCCATCTCTAGAATATTTATAGCTTTTGGTTGAGAGCCGCAAAATACGAAAACAATGGATAACCATTCTTTGCCACGTTCATTCCACGAGAGGGAGTTCGATTTACAGCGCCAGTTCCACCGCCATAGTCAAAACTCCGAAGACGAGCAAAGCGAAACCAGTGGAAACGGCCAGAAGCGAACCCGGGAGGAGGGAAACACTGCTTCTGCTGGGAAAGGTGGAGGCATGGTTGCCGGAGGAGGAGAAATGTCCGCAACAAGAAGGCCCCGGGGACGGCCGGCCGGTTCCAAGAACAAACCAAAGGCACCGGTGGTCATTACCCGCGACAGTGGCAACGCGCTGCGTACCCATGTCATGGAGATATCCGACGGCTGCGACATCATCGACGGTGTCTCCAACTTCGCGCGACGCCGTCAGAAGGGTGTCTGCATTATGAGCGGAAGCGGCTACGTGACCAATGTAACCTTGAAACAGACCGTGGCCTCCCCGAGGTCGGTGGTGACTTTACAGGGTCGGTTCGAGATCTTATCGTTGACGGGATCGTTTCTACCTCCACCTGCTCCTCCTGCAGCCACCGGGCTAACTGTATATCTGTCTGGCGGGCAGGGGCAGGTGGTAGGAGGCAGTGTTGTGGGCCCGCTGCTTGCTTCGGGGCCGGTTATTATAATGGCTGCTTCATTCAGCAATGCTGCATATGAGAGATTACCGCTTGATGAAGAAGAAGAGGAAGAAGATAACGCTATTCACGTCAAGGGAGCCTCACCGCGGGCAAGCTTCGGAGGGCAGCCGCAAAATCATCAGCCGAACCAGATTTCAGCCGACCCTTGTCTCTTTCAAGGTGTGCCACCAAATTTTCTAACCTCCGATCAGATGCCGAACGAGCCATTTTGGACTGCTGGCCAGTCCCCGTTCTAGCTCAAATTCATCCAAGCTCGGTTGACAATACTTTTGGCTTCATTTTCTTCCTTGTTCGATATATTGTTCATTTCGTATTATCAAGACTCAATCGTAGCAAAACTTACAAGATTAGATGAACTTGTGGAAGTTTTTCTTGTGGTTCATACTTTTTAACAGGAGTACTTCATTTCCATTTAGTTTTTTCTTCCCCTTCCATATTGTGATTCTTCTTCTTCTTCTTTTCTTTGTTTTTGTTTTTTGGTTTTCTGATCATTCTAGATTGGTTCTTCAATTCTTGAATATCAATGTTTATGATTTCTATTTGCTACAATCATTTACAGAAAAATTAATTAGAACCTAAACAATTCGGATAAATCAGTTGTATTGTTGTTCATATTTTTCTATTCTGAAGAAGTAATTGGATAAAGAACAAAGCCTATTAATAGGCTTAAGGAAAAAAAAAATCTTGGATCAACAACCTTCGTACAATGGCTCAATCTAGCATGTTGTACGTACATTCACCACTCTTAAAGTTGAATCAAATCGACTCAACATGCATTCGAAAAAGAAAATAATTAAGAATTGCATGTAAGTTATTGCAGTCTCAAATACTCATCATTGGTTATTAATTAATGATAATTTATTATTATTGTTGTTATTATTTAATCCTAAATGAATGAAAAATAAATCATATAATCCAAGTTCTTTTTTTTTTTTTATCTGACCAGCCTTATAAAAATCCCAAGACAATTCTGCGGCCACGAGTGCCAACTGCCAAGAAAAGCGAACACGAGGAAGGACATAAGGGTTGAACTTTTTTGGATCTTCTTAATTTGTTGTTGACCCAGACTTTTTAATTAAATTTTTTATATTATTATAAGATATTGTATAGTTTTAACTGTTTTTTAGAGAGTGATTTGTCAAGGGGTAACGTCTGGGTTGAAATAAAAATAAACATTCGGTTAAACTGGGCCCACGTTAAATCGAGCTCGTAATGGTAAATTTCAGAAAAGTTAGGAATTTTATTTACGTATATTGTAAACAAGTGAATCTTATTTTTAGAAGTCTGTAGATTTTGTGAATATATATGTGAAGATTCAAACAAAAAAATTATGTTAATAAAATAACATTTTTTTTTTGGGCTGATGAAGTCCCTGTTTCTTAATGACGGTTGAATAATGATCAGCCATCCTTACAGGCTCTAATTAATGACTGCAAGAAGTAATTTACATCGTTTGTGCTTCCTTTTTTAAGATTCAAGTTCATAGGCATCCGTTTAACCTTCAAAAGTATCATCGATTCTCGACAGACGACAAAGATTTAGCTGATTATTCCAGTTACAGAGATTTTTGAAATTATTATAAGCAGATGGGCAGCATAAAAATGAGATCTTTTGGCTGGTTTGAGGCAAAAGAATTCTTGAACAAGATGATGGATGAAAAGCCTCTAGTCCTGCTTATGCTTCCTTTGTCACTAGTTCTTTGGGCATTTGAGAAGTGGCTTTTCTCTCTTTCCACTTGGCTTGCTCTTGCTCTTGCTGTCTGGGCTACGATTCAGGTCATTACCGATACCTTTCTTTTAATTTTCAACAATTTATGGTACTTGTTGTCGGTTTTTTCAAAGAAATTGTTATTACATTGCATTACTCTGTTTCCAAAATTTTGGAAAAGGAAATGGTTTTGGTCAACCTTACAGTGCAGTCTGGTAATATCTCAAGTTCCATTGATCCAAATTGTTCACTTATGCTAAATGCTGAAGTGTTAAAGAGAAGAATAAGACGAAGACATATGGAATTATATCTCACTGCTGTCTGGTAATTTCTCATTAGCCGACGAATGATATTGTTTGTGGCGATTAATATGGTAAGGATCTTCTCATCACGATGGACTAAAATATTTTTAGAAGTGTGGACAACTAGATAGATCTAGCGAGGGGAACTGGTCTATTTAGAAAAGATTTTTAGAAATTAAAAAAACATCAGATTTAGGTTGCTATGCCCTCGTTTGATCAGCCCCTGCTCTCTCAACGCAACCTCGTTCTGCCTTGGCTTACTCAAAGGAGTTCGAACTCTTTCTGATGGTCGAGCACGGTATGATACCGCCACAAAATTCGAAATTCTTGTTTTTATGAATTCCAAAAACTTGGCTGGTGTGAGAAATCCTTTATTCCAAACTTCTTGACAGTGTACACTTTATGTTGGTTTGTTAGCATTCATCAGCGAGCACCCATGCCTAAATATGGAAACATACAAGAACTCTGTTACATGTCCTCACCTTGGCTTAGCAATATGTTGATGGGCTAATAAGTTTTAGAGCTCCTCTCACATAGAAACTTGTCTTTTGGGCTTGGGATGTCAAGCTTGTAGAACACACCTGTTACTCTCACTGATCCCCAGTGGAAGGGCGACTTGAGAATGGGCCACCAATGGTTATGTGACTCGTGGAGGCTGGAGTAGGGGAAATGTATTAGTAGTGGGGAAGAAGCATTAGGGAAAGATTAATATTTGTGGACTGGTCATGCTACTTTTTATTTCCACTTAACTCTGTTCAGTAAATTAAAATATGTATATCTCCAAAAAAACACACTTGTTCATTGGAAAGGTAAGTCAACAGCAGAATGCTACTTAGATTCTTCACTGATCTTTATGAACAGTGATTGCATTTCTAGATGTAATACTAGTTTCACCACTAAATAATGTGAATCAGTTGTAAGGAAATGCATCAAAGTGTCAAACCAATTCTGAAGTCTTAGAGCTTTGTGTTATCTTTGCAGTATGGAAGCTATCAACGCCGAATATTAAAGGAAGACTTAAATAAGAAATGGATGCAACTGACTTTGCAGACTTCAGTAACTATTTTCTATTTCTTTCTAAATTGTTTATTTGCCTCTCTGCAGGTGTAGCTTTTATTTATACATGCTTATTTGTATGTTCAGCCAGTAACACCTTTACAGCAATGTGAATGGTTGAACACGCTGTTAACTGATGTATGGTCGAACTACATTCATCCCAAGCTTTCTTCACGATTTTCATCTATTATTGAGGTATCCGATTCTCTACATCATAACAGTTATGGCTAATGTTGATCTTTTCCCTTAGCTGTTTGTGTATTGACTTGCAAATGAACATATTTTTTGTTGATGGAATTGATATGACACTAGCTTATTTACTCATAAACATTGCTAACCATGCAAAGCTTTGTTCTGATCAATCTTGCATTCATTTTCCATTCGCAGTTTTTTCAAGCATATCGTTTGATCTATGAAAATATCTTTTTGGTTTTGGTTGCGCTTGATAAGGAGATGTTCTTTTTCCATTCATAACTCTCCTTTGAGGTATGAGGAAATTAGGGTAAGTTTGGTGATGTACGATCCGAAAATGTTTTCTGAAATATTTTTCCGGGGAAATGAATAGAGAAATGTGAAATATATGTGGTTGTATTTTTGAAAGAAGATATTTCTATTGTAGATGTCATGACATGTGAAAGTGAGTTGATTATTCACATTTGCTAATCCTCTATGAGTTGTGCAGCGACGCTTGAAGCATCGAAAATCAAGGCTAATTGTGAGTTCTGATTTTCCATTCTAATCACATGAAGAACTCGTTCACAATTATCCTATGTCGTGCAAAATGATGGCTGACAACATGCTTCTACTTCTATAGGAAAAGATCGAGTTACAAGAATTTTCACTTGGTTCTTGTCCTCCAGTACTTGGACTGAATGGAGTCCGGTGGGCAACTTCAGGTGATCAGGTTTGATTTATTCCAAGGTTCATGGTTGTATATTTGCATAAGGTTTGGAAGAAACAACAGGCTTTTTCAGATTATGAATCCATCAGTTTCACATTTTGTTTTTCTACATCTTCTTTCTTATATTAAAATGATCCTGCATTCCTCCTTGAATTGTAGCATAACAGACAATGTCTTATGCAACAGCGAGTCATGCATTTGGGTTTTAACTGGGACACAAGTGACGCAAATATACTGCTGTCTGCCAAGTTGGCGAAGCCACTTAAAGGAACAGCTCGAATAATCATAAATAACATCCACATCAAGGGCGACGTACGTGACAAATCTATTACCTTATTTTCTTGTTGGTTACAAACGAACGTTCATTTCCCTCCAGACCTTATTTATGCAGATTTTACTCGATTATTTTTTTATAATTTATATATGTAATATGCAGCTTCTTTTGGTTCCCATTTTAGAAGGGAAAGCCATTGTATACTCATTCGTATCAACTCCTGATGTGAGAATAGGCATTGCCTTCGGGAGTGGCGGAAGTCAGTCTCTTCCAGCAACAGAGCTACCAGGCGTTTCTTCATGGCTGGTATGAGTTTTACTTCACACATAATCATGCCCTAGGTTGTCGGACATATCTCTACTTTCTTGCAACTGCAATGATATATAATATGATTGACAACTATTTTCACAATGAAACGTATAAAACCAACCACTCAAATCCATTGTTCACTGGGTATAATGGATATTGTGGACCATATAGAAACTACTACTCCAAGAAGTTTCAAGCTGATGAGTGGTCGCTGAAACTTTGTACTTTAACAACTGTTACTGTTGTAATGTAATTATCAACTCTCATATTCCATTCTGGTCTCGTTTATCACAGAAATCCCTTGTTTTTTCAACATCCTTTCTCTGTGCACCGAATTTGTTGTGCTGTTTATTTTACAGATTAAGGCTGCTACAGATACATTGAATAAACGGATGGTTGAACCTCGACGTCAATGTCTTGCTTTGCCAGCCGTAGATTTACATAAGAAAGCAGTTGGTGGTGTATTATATGTCACAGTTGTCTCTGCAAGCAAACTTTCAAGGAATAATTGGAGAAGCAGCAGCTCCACAAAGCAAATAAGCTCTTCAGTAGGTACCCATGTGGAGGATCGATCCAACAAAGAGCTTCGGACCTTTATTGAGATTGAACTGGAGGAATTAACAAGGAAAACGGATACAAGACAAGGACCTAATCCCATGTGGGGTTCCACATTTAACCTAATTCTACATGATAATGCAGGAGTCATTAAATTCAACCTTTATGAATGCACTCCAGGAAGTGTAAAATATGACTATCTTACAAGCTGTGAAGTAAAGGTGTACATTTGCCTTGATTCTGCTGTTGATTTTGCTTGGTGGGGCAACTCATTTTATGTGGCTTTCTTTCTCCCAATCGATGCAGATGAGATACGTGCCAGATGATTCAACCATCTTTTGGGCAATTGGTTCTGAATCCTCTGTGACTGCCAAGCACGCTGAGTACTGTGGAAAAGAAATCCAAATGACGGTCCCATTTGAGGGTGGTAATGTTGGAGACGTATGTTTGCTCTGCAACTTCTTGCTTGCTCTGTTTCTTTATTTCTATGCATCCCGTTTACCCTTAATCAGTAGCAAATAAGACTCAAACTTTGCTAACGTTATACTAAACCACCTTGCAGTTGACAGTGAAGATTGTACTTAAAGAGTGGCAATTTTCCGATGGCTCATATAGCTTGTCCAGTCTCAGCTCGATCTCTCATCACCCACTATATAGGACCCCAAGTTATTTTTACAAAACTGGGAAGAAAATTTACATTACCGTGGTAGAGGGCAAGGACCTTGTTGTGAAGGAGAAGATGGGTAAATCTGACCCTTATGTAAAACTCCATTATGGGAAGGTAAATTTCAAGATGAATGTTTAACCTTGTTACGTAGGTGTGTGCGTTGATAATATGTGTATTTTTACTGTAATGGATTATTTGGTCTCTAGGCTACTCAAAGAACAAGAACCGTGGCGCACACTTCCAACCCGATTTGGAACCAGAAGTTTGAGTTTGACGAGTTAGTAGGTGGGGAGTATCTGAAAATCAAATGCTATACTGAAGAGACATTTAGTGATGAAAGCATTGGTAGTGCTCGGGTGAACTTGGAAGGACTTCTAGAAGGGTGTACAAGAGACGTGCGTATACCCCTTGAGAAAGTCAAATCGGGTGAGCTACAGCTTCAGATAGAGGCAGTGAAAGTTGATGATAACGAAAATTCCAAGGTACTTTTGTGCATTCAGTAGGCCATTGGTTCTAATGGATTCCAGTTGAACTATAGTTTCTTGATATTCTTCAGGGTTCATATGCAACTTTAGCCGATGGTTCAATCGAACTGGTTCTGATCGAGGCAAGAGATCTTGTCGCTGCTGATCTCCGAGGAACCAGTGATCCCTATGTGAGGGTTCACTACGGCAACATGAAAAGACTTACTAAGGTTCCCACATAAGTTCTACTTTCAGATGGCTTGTTTCTTGGAGCTACATGTGGGCATCTTTTCGCCAAAGGCTTACCCTTGGTTCCATACTTTGACATTTCTCCGTTTGCAGGTTGTGTACAAAACACTGAATCCAAAATGGCATCAGACGTTCGAATTCCCAGATGATGGTAGCCCCCTCGTGTTGCACGTGAAAGATCATAACACTCTTTTACCGAGATCCAGTATTGGAGATTGCGTGGTTGAATACCAGATGTTGTCTCCCAACCAGATGGCTGAAAAATGGATACCGCTTCAAGGAGTGAAACGGGGAGAAATCCATGTTCAAATCACAAGAAAATTACCCGAATCAGAGAATAAATCAAGCAATGATTCTGTGCTGTCCCTGAGTACTCTGCACCGTCAAATTCACAAGCAGGTCGGAGCCATTAGTACTTCATCTCCAACATCTATCCATATGATTGCTGTATTTCATGACAAAAACTTAGGAGACATACTTGTACTGACAAATTCTTATGTTTCTTGGATGTGACAGATGAAACAAATGATGACCAAGATTCAATCTCTGATCAATGATGATGATCTCGAAGGACTATCCAAATCGTTGAGTGAGCTTGAAACTCTTCAGGATACTCAAGAAGAGTACATGTTTCAACTTGAGTCGGAGCAAACGATACTCATTGGGAAGGTCAAGGAGCTTGGAGAAGAAATTTTTAACTCCTCGCCTTCTCCATTGAGAAGAGGAGCTACCCTTGGTAGTATCGAGCAATCGAGGGAAATATCATCAACTCGCTTTATTAATTGATAGCTAGTCAATATCAATATAGTAAAAAGATGTATATGAATTGTTGTGCAAGCATATGAAACGTAATCCAAAACCATATTATGATAATTAGAGTTGGGATCACAATTTTAGACAATCAAATAAAATATTGACTTGATCGATCACCTCATCAGCAACCACTATTTAGGAACTCCGATTCTGTGAATACAGCTTAATATCCATTAGCACTCAATCGGCAAAGAACTTTCAGGCCTCTTCATGATATAACTTCCAAGAAATGGAAATCATTGTCATGCATCTTCCAAAAAAAATGCCGAAAGGAAGAAATTATCTTCACAACCTAATAATTAAAGAGTAACAAGATTCTGAATAATATGCCAGCTAGTGGCAAATTCCGGCTTTACATTCATTATGACATAAAAAAGTGGATCCAAAGAAAGGTATTACCATTGAGACTCCAAAATCAGAATAATGGATATGCAGTTGTATCTGTAAGTAGAAATTACTCGTTTCAGGAGTTCTTGGAGCTTTTCTGTGATGAGATGTAGATTCTGTATGCGGCAATGGACATTGTCACATTACCAATGACAGTCAAAGCCGCTTGAAGCGCCACTAAGATCTGTAAAATGTAGAATGAACTTCACAATTTTTGTGTACCCATTGAATAAAAGGGGGTCTCATGGAGACAAGAACATGGTGTATATGTATAATATCCAGCAACAAAACTACAAAAGTTGAGGTGTCTAGAATGCAGAGTACCAAAACGTTATAAACAAGCGACTGTCTCCAACTGTACAGCACATACTGAACGCCTGACTGGGAAATACATAATGCAACAATGAACCTCCCTGGTTTATGGGCCCGAGAGGCAACCGGATCATACAAAGATTGGAAATGTTTGAAGGATGTTTGAAGGAATGCACAGTATTCATGTTTAATCAGTTCTGGCAATGGATGGGACCCCTACATCACTAATCATCAAGCGTGGCATACTTTTCCTAGCTATTAGATTAATGACACTGAACTATTAAACATAATAGTTGTGGAAATGTACTTAAGGACATTAAGTCAGCACACACTTTCAAGCAACTAGAGATTCCTAAACTTGGTCCTCAACCCTTAAAGCGCCATTATGATTTGAAAACCAAATAGCTTAGCCCTGGTTTGGTTACCCAGCCATAGATGATTCAGGAATCAGTGAAAGAAGAGTCGATGCAATGGAAGAAGTCTAGCTGTGGGACCAACAGTAGAAAACACAAATGTTTCATTTTATGGTAATTATATAATTAAACCAAACAAGGAGATAAAAATAGAGGAGATATAGAAGATTGCTTAGAATCTAATTTTTCAGAAGCTAATAATAAATTGTTCTAACGTTTACTTTATATATGGCTAATTTTTAGCTCATTGATAAATCAATATTTGCAATAATCACCCGAAAATTCTTTAGCCTCTCAAAATTTTAATTCCATTACTTCATTCTCTCTTGACCTAAAAACTGCAGAAGCACATAGTCGAACTTCATATAACTTGATCAAGTATAATGATGGAAAGCAACTAGCAAGTACAAACCTGCATCCAGCAATCTTTCATATACTTATCAGAACAATTCATATATATCACCTACTATGTAACTTCTTTAATTTTACCTCAAGTGACTCTGAGTTGTAAAAGAAATGCCATGTACAGGCACAGAAGGCACCACCTAATAGAGGTACCTAACAAAATAGGAAGAAGGCATGTCAAAAATTCTAATAACGAAATTCAAACATCACTCACAACCAAAACATATTGCAAGCTAAACCTACTACTTTAACCGAAAACATATTTTTCTTGGAAAGACAACAATCAACAAAAGACCTTATGAGAAAATCAAACTTCACTACTTCAATAGACTAAGATGGCATACAAACACAATCAAACACAAAAGAGGGAAGCATAATTCACCATTCCCCAAGAGAGACCCTTCCAAGATTCAAACCCAGATTTCTCCCCGTATTGCCATACCAAAGCCATTGCAATGACCCTTTTATGGAAAAAAAATTCATGTCATATGGTAAATAGAATCAAGACAGCACACAAAGTCTTCAGGTACGTCTGGCATTATAAAATAAAGGCCTATGCTTCATTATTATTTGATTTGTAAATTTATACGACAAATCAACTTCATACAAATTTTACTTCACAAGCTAAATCTTGTTCCCAAATAAAGGTGTTACTCCATTTAGCCCAACATGCGAACACAAACCAAAAACGAACCTTTGTAGGTAGGAAAGACTCTCGAAGCTCAAATCAACGTGTTCAAATTTTACTTTCACAAGCTAATTTATTGCCCCCAAATAATGATGTCAGGCCATTAGACCAACATAAGAGCTCAAACCATAGAAGTTTACGGAAGTCCCTGCTTTCCGCACTTCCTAGTTATTAGAATATGCAACTTAATCTAGCTTTAAATATCAAACGGGCCAAATTCTCACATAAAACTAAAGGTAATCTTTTCACAGGTCATACGCTCAGCTACTTCGCCTCTTAGAGCGCCACAAATGGCAATTTGAGGCCCCATCAAAAGAATACAGAGAAATCTCAAGCTTATTAGCCAGCTCACATTTTTTTCCCGCAGAGCCAAGGCCACGTGCGTAGCAAAAAGGTAACTGTTAAAAATTTATTCTTTATACACTAAAACATCAATACCATTCAGCAACACTGGAAACATGAATAGCCCAGGTGGGCAAAGAGAGAGCATTGGAAGGTTCATTCAAAAATGGCGACTCGACAGCATTGGAGGATCCCACTAGGGAAATGAAAGCAATTCCAGCAGCTCCTATCCATAGGCCATTCGCTTTCGGGCTCGGTTGAAAGCGCGCACAAATGATACTCTGAGATGCATGTTGAGTTCTTTTGGCAGCAAAATCGTCAAATTTGGACGTAATTGCATGGGACTGGATGTGGGCTTGCTTGAATTTCTGGTAGATGATCGATTTAGGAAGATACAGAGAGTCTAGAATCTCCATTTCTATTTCTTATTTAGAAAACAGTGAAGGATGAGCTGCATAAAATGACAGCGAGAAGCGACGGAGAATGGAGAGAGAGGGACTGAATCAGAATTCAGAAAGCAGTTTGGCCATTTTGAAAATTAGTGGAACTTGAAGGGCATTTAATAATATAGGAGCCCAACCCCGGCCGCTCATGATAATTTTTGTTTCAAAATATAAGTGGCCACGATTCCAAATATTCCGTACGATCAAATTCTATCGCTTTCGGATTCACCATGTGTTGCTCGTTATTGGTCCGAATTCGAAAAAAATAAAAAATGACTTTAAACGGACAAAACTTCACATTTTCTCCATTTTTTAACCTGCTCGTGCTTTGCATTCTAGTAAATAGTACAAACAAGCTGCGTGATCTAAGAGGAGAGATGTAATAACTCCTGTTCAAATCTTTTGACCGTTCTGAACTGATCTTAGTAATATTGAACAAATCAGTTTTAATCGTTCTATTCTGTTTGAGATAATCTTGTTCATACTGATTTGTCCTTCTTAGCTGATAGCTTGTACTGATCGAACTCCGTTTTGATATGTTATGTTCGGTACGCTCTGATCTTTCTGCTCTAAATTGATTTAATGCGAAGTTTCAATCTGACATATCCATTTAGTTATTTTATTCTGATATGGTTTTTTTATCTGAACTATCTGATCTGAAATGTTTTGATTTGAATTGAACTATTTTGATCTTTTTATCTGAATTGCTTTTCTTCTAAGTTGTTCTGCTTTTCTTAGTGTTTCGATATAAGAAAATATGAAAAGGAAAGAGAGACGACTTACCTTTTATTTTGCTTCAAGCCAGTTTTTTTTTTAAATTCATAATAATGACATCACAACACGGGTATCAGAATTGTTGACATATCAATTCTTTATCTAAATAAAATCTTAAAATATTGATTTTTTCCTCACACAATGGCTAACTCGGCCGTTGACCAGACACTAATGGAGACTCTGGCGGAGCTAGAGAGAATCCAAACCCGGATCCTCCACCGGATATCGGATCTTGAACGCTCTGAGTTACCCCATCACTTCACCCAATCTCTCTCTCTCTCTCCCACTGAAGCCCGCCTCTCCGCCGCCGATGTCACCACTGAAGCCCGCCTCTCCGCCATACTCTGCGCCAACGGCGTTCGAGACTTCGCATTCAAACGCGTCCCCTCTGGTTACTACTCCTGGCCTCTCGAAGCCCGCAGAGATGCGCTCTCTGCCGCTTCCATTCATCATCTTTGCAAGAGCATTGTTTTGGTACTTGCTTTTCATGCATTCCTTTTGTTTTTTTTATTTCTTTTAATAAACCTGCGCAGTAACGTGTATATACCTTTTAAGTTTTTTGACATTCAAATCATTTCTAAGTTTGCTTCCGATTTTTCGCTTGAGACCTTTTTCCATGTAATGTCGTGTACCTGTTTTGTAGCCTTTGTAGTTTCGCAAAGGTACCCCTTTAATGTTAAGGTTTCTTAGCTATTCTCTGTCATTTTGCAATTTAGTCATAATTTTTTTTGTTGAACAGGTAAATACTCAAGCCCCTTCCAATGTTAATGATTGTAGTAATCGGAATTACTCTAAGTACTATGTTGTCGTTGTTCAGGTGACAAATTATTTACTGTACCTTAATTTCTTATGAGATCCTTCGCATGTTGTGAACAACAAAACTCATTGATTTATGGATCCTGTGTGATTCTCATTTATTGCAGTATACTGCTCGATTTAATGCTGAGACTGTTAAGAATTTTTTGTACAACCTCAACGATGGCAAGATAGCAAAAAAGAAAATCAATAGTAAGTCGGCAAGTCGCAGCATTTGATTGATGGTGTTTCAAATTGCTATGTCATTGCACGCTTGGAGTCACTTTTTGTTGTGCGCGTGTACATTGTGGTGTGGTGGGGGGGGGGGGGGTTGTACGGGAGGAGACCATGTTGTGGCCTAGAGATTTTTTATTATGTGCTACTTAACTAGCATTGAAAGTTATCTATTTGAAGAGGTTTTGTCAGGTTTTCGGAGTTCATCTAGTGTCAACGCATTAGTTTCATTTTCTGCTTTATGATGAAATCATTTTCTTAATCCTCATTTTTTGCCTGGCATGGCATCATTCACACAGCCAAAAATTATGAAATAATCTTCATTGTTAACTTTTTGGAACGTATCCCACTGAGACTTATTTGAATTGATAGGCCTGTGTTTTGCCCTCGACTCTTGCTAATATTACTGTTTTTTAAGGATGTATAGTTGTATGCAGCAACTTCTTCCCGAACTGGAGACTGGCAGAGAAAACAGATAGGCCTAATTGCTGAGAAAAATTCAAGCTTTCTTGAGATATTGTGAGCAGATTACACACTTTGGAAAATACTTTTGCATGACCTATTCTAAATTATCGACAACTCGTGCAATATCTAATTTCTCCCATTTATGTGCCGACAAAATTAGTTATCACTTGACATATAGATGTGCCTTATTTTTAAATTTTTCCTGATTTGACTGTTTCAAAGTAATATGCACCAAAAGAGGTTCTTTTGATGATTTTCTCAATCAATTTTTGGAAACATGATCACCTTCAAACTTTTGCAGTGAGGCTTGCTCCAGAAGAAACATCAGCAATGTTGACTGGTTATGAACACAATGGAGTGACCTGCATTGGCATGAAAACTGATATACCAGTAAGTAACATTTGCTCTACTTGAATGGAATTCAATTTTTTTTTACAAGCATGTGAAAGTGGTCTATATTGCTTTAACATGGTTAATTGGTTTTGTGAACGTTTTGATGCTATAATTGTATTAAAGAAATTAAGTTTACATAAATAGTTTTAACATTGCAAAATGTACTGTTATGCCGTTGTACCATTTATTGTTCCTAGAATTTCCTGCTAAATTCATATTCACCGGTATATTTGAAACTCGAAATCATCAATAATTGCTATTATGTTTTTGTAATAGGATGCATGTCTCTAACAACATCTTGTTTTACTGGACCTCGTTATGGGGTGACCTGAATGAAATATGTTCAGGTGATTTTGGATGAAGCGATTGTGAAGCTCGAACCAGATTTCTTCTGGTTGGGAGGTGGAGAAATTGATCTTAAGTTAGGGATCAGGACATCACAATTCATTGATTTTGTAAGGCCATTTGTTGTCAATTGTAGCAGTAGTTGAGATTTCATCTGTTACCTCTTTAATATTAGACGGTGCAAACTTGTTTGGTCTCCAACTTCCAGGTGATACAGTTATAATCCTCCATTTGTGAGGTGAAATTTCGTCCACTAACTGTGGTTTTTGGAGTTTTCAAAGAAATTTTGTGTGCTATTGTTTTCTTATTCACGTATTAGTCATGATTTTATTATATGATCAAATCCATGGGATTATGTGATTTTTTTTTCATAATTTTTAGAGGAACTTAATCCTCATCATAGAAATAAACCCGGGTAAAATACTTTGTATATACCAGAAAAATAAACTGACTTCTTTTGGCCGTTGATAGTTTTACATGTTCCAAAACAATAATGTATTGGCCCTCAACTACAATAATTTTTGATCGATCTTATTTATAATGTATCAAAATATATCCCTCAACTTATTAGTAAATAAATGCTTTTGATACCTGATACTAAAAATGTTATATTTTTTACATATTAAAACAAGCAAAAAGACCATTTTAATCAATCATACTTATAATGTATCAAAACATAGCCCTTATTAATAATAAATGTTTTTGATACCTGTATTAATATATTATATTTTTATTTATTAAAAAACAAACAAAAAGACGCTTCTATAAAACCCAACTTGGATATTCTCTGGACATTATGATAAATTTTCTTCGACCCATTTTTATCTGTTAGGTACCATAATCGTTTGAAATTGAAAATCCAGATAGCTCATAGAGAATGCCAAGTTGTGTATCCATACTAGGTATTAGGAAATTCAGTCATCGTTCATGGTCTTCGAGACTTGGGAACTATATACATGATATAATACCGAGGTATATCCTCGTAAGACATTATCAGCACAAATGTAATATCAGCGCCTATGGTTAAAGAAATCAAATCCTGATGAAATCAAGGACCGTAATGCTAGAATCTCGTCCCAAATGTGCTCTCTCCACTGTAGGTTACATAAAGGAAACCATCTTCATCCTGCTTTTCCTCGTACACAGTTGACATTAGAGCGCCTGCAAAGTACCGACAACGGACTTGAGCGATCAGGCTCCACGTTCATGTCAAATTGCAACTGCCAACAGCCAAATATGTGCATACGAATATGTTTGTGTTTGTATTTTTACATAAATGGCTACCTGTTGGTGGCAACATGTTGTCCATAAAATGAAAATGGCTTTTTTCAGCACTCAGTTTGATCCTCTTGCGTATCACATACACAAACTGTCCAGCAGTTAAGTCAGCCGGTACTAGATACCTGTAATTGTCTCAATTCTAAGCAAAAAAAGGTTTATATGTTTGAAACGAACTAAAGAACCAGGAAACTAGAGGACATGAATTTTACTCTGTGACGATACATTCACTGAGCTCATCAACTTCTAGCCATACATGAAACTAGAAGTTCAACAAATACCAATGAGTAATGAGCTACAAAATAAAATGGATGGTTGATGGATAACACCATCAATTATATCAATCCTTGTGCCTCTCAAAACATATATATAAAAGCTCGTCAAAAAATCCAGGAAGTCCGCATAGAGGGAAAACAAAACGTACAAATTTTGGAGGAAAGGGAAACATCATTGAGCAAGAAAACGCCAATTTACAACTCAACAGGGTTCTCATTTTAGGTGAACCGGTTTATTTCCAACAACTCTAGGTACAACTAATCACCGTTTTAATTTGAGAAAGCTGAGTAAAAAGCAGAATCATAATTAAGTTGTAATTGCAAGAGGTAGAACTGATACTAACTTTTTCTTGTCAATATTGGGGATACTACTGTTTTGTGCCTTTTCCACAATCACCTACAACAACAAAACATAAGTCACAGATGAAACATTTAAAATTCAGTGGCTTTGTAGGTCGTCAAAAGGCGCGGGATCTATCGTAATCTTGGAAAAAAACTCCAAAAATCTTTGAAACATCACAATAAATAAGATATCAGAACCTTGCATGCATTCCAATTCACAAACCAAGATATACTTCACTTACTGAAGTCCATTATGAAAAGTCATATCTCGCAGTAACCGCGTCCCCCACCCTCATGGAGGAATCCTCATCGACTAAAATATATTTTGTGTGTATTCCAGATATAAACTGGAGGGTTACTTACCATAACGAAATTTGTTTAAACACTTGAATGTTAAAGATCGAAATTAGTCCACGGTCATTTTATGATCTGTCAACAATGGTCGATATATCTTTCCATATGCCTCAAACCCAATGAAACCCAAAAATAAACAGACCAAGGAAAACACGTCCCACTCAAAAGCTTAGAACTCAACCCTGGGGATTTGAAACTTTGTTAAGGTTCAAAAGATACTCAGATTAATGGAGACTGTTACATAATCACGCATCAAAATTTTGATCCAAAGTTCTAAACATCCAACCCAAACTACAATTATATCAACATTTCAAAAAATGTCTATATTCGAACCGGAATTCTATCTGGGTATTTCTCTCTGATACTAGCAGCCTCAGCACGTCTTTTAGCTGAAACACAATTCAGTTGAAATGTTATTACGCAAGAAAATGATGGAAATCCAATTATAAAGTTGAAGAGACAATGAAAGCACAAACCGAGGTCATGCTCTTCCTTGAATGAACGCTTTGCCATTCCACCTGAATTCCACCGATCAAAATTTTAAAATTCACATTCTTAAAAATTCAACATAATAAACAAAAAAATAAGTACAATAGAATATAAACGGTGCAGTGCACTAAAACATAGAGAGAGAAAAAGAGAGAGAAACAAACATACAATGGAAAACCTTTTCAGTTAAATCCCAAACAAAAACCCAGGAAAGAATTACAGGGTAAAACAAAATGTATCAATCAGAAAAACATAAAAATTTGGCAAATTCGGAGTTCAAATAGCTTCCCAATAAATAAAACTCACACAATCGCAGAGCTCAGAGAACGGAGAACCTTTTTTTCTCCAAAAGATGACAGTTCAGGAGAGAAGACAAGCGCGAGGCAAGTCCGGTTGTGCTGCGGATTTTAATAATAGATTTTGACCTTTTACTGACTTTGTTTTTCAATTGCCTTAAATATTGTTGACTTGGATGGTCAAAAAATTAGATCGTTGACTCATTACAATAATCAATATGTCTTTTCTTTAGTAGAGGAATATATACTATAATTTCAAATTAAAGCAAATCAACATATCCTAGCTCGTGATTACATCCGAGTTATTTTCGTGAAATTTTAATATATATAACTGTGATTATATTGCTAAATTTGTAATTATTTCATATTTGTTGTGATTAATTTGTCGAATAAGGATAATTTTGTAAATTGACAGGGACTCCGTTTTATGTCTAATTCTAATATTGTGATACGTTATAGATATAACTTTTATTTTTATTTGAATTCGAGGTTCTAGTCACTGTTTTTTGAACCGGATCGGACCTATCGGGAACCGATCATTGGTCAGGTCCAGACCATGTAAAAAGACCCTTTCATCGGTTTGATCGGCCAAAATCGGTCATGAACCGATTGAACCGACCATGAACCGGTCAAATCGATCATAGATCGATCGAATCGGTTCAACCGATTTTCAATCTTTTTTTTTTGAAAAAATTATTTTTTAATTATTTTGAAATATAAAACTAATATTTGATATATATTTAAATAATTAATAGTAAATTTGACAAAATATATATACATCTTTGTCTAAATATATATTTTAGATTTTTAAAAATTTAAAGCATATTATTCATTATATTATATTAATATTTTATTAATAAATTATATTTCGATTGTACCGTCCAATTGATCACGTTGGATAATTGTTAATAGCTAGACTGGTCCGTATATAAAAACATTGGTTCTAGAAAAGTGATTATGTAATGTCAATATTAGATACATGTAAGAATTATATATATATGAAACTAATGAAGCTGATAAAAAAATATTATGAAAGTAAGCCGGAAATGTTATCCCAACTTACAAAAATTAAATATATATAATCTCTCGTTTTATAATATGCGTAGTTATAACCTCTACCCAAGGTTAACATAAATTGTTTAGAAGAATATCATGTCATGCTTTCTAAATTAACGAAAACGGATTCATTTAAAAAGTCACTACTATTTTTTTTTAAAGAAATTCACCTACTAAATGTCCAAATGTGGCAAAAAAAACTCAATTTGTTTATCAAAACAAAGACAAATGAAAATCCAGTCTTATTAAATAAAATTAACATGTTAATGCATCTCAAATTACATTATAATGATTTCATGGGAACACAATATACATTAGTTCTAAATATTATACAAATCGCAGTAACTTACACTCTATGATATCTGTGTATACAGAGCAAAATTCCCTGGAAAAATATAAATTCACCATCTTGACTTACTAGCGCATGATGTAGAAGAAATTAACAAACTTGAGCGTAATGTGAAGAAATGAATAAATAACCAGTATACCTGGTTGCATATGGACTGATGGTGAAATGGAAGTAACAGATATGTCCGTCCTTTTTTCCTTGGATAGATGGTTAGATCTTCATCCGACTCGATAGCTCTATATATGGAAGAGCTAAATAAGATATGCCTCGTGAATAGTGCAACACATAGATAACCACATGACACTCCTGTTAATACTTTTTACATGATATTCAGGTACAGGTCTGGTGAAGTACTGAAATTCGAGTCACCGGTACTCGTAGTTGTAGGAGAGGAATCACAAGCTAGGGTATTCCTCTCTTTGCTTAATGCACGCCATTCGTTAATGCAAGCCAGTTGTTCTGGATCTGAGCTTGGAAGTGGTTGGCAGCTCAGAATTTCTAGGATCTTTTCTGACTTTCCAAGAAGAAAAATGCCGAAGCGGACGATTTCCTCTCTTTCTTCAATGCTGCTATGGTGACATTTTATCGATATGGCATGTTCCAGGTTCGTAAGAGCAGCCCCTATTATACCAGTAATCATGGCGGTAAGGCTTTCAATGATGCACTCGTTCGATTTGTGATCAGTAGTTAGCAAAAGAGTCTGGCACACTCGATACATGGAATTCGCAGCCAAGAGCTGGCCTGGCCATTTTGATGGGCTGTCCCTCAAACAGCCTATTATATCATTCTTCTTGTACTCTGAAAACTTGTTCTTAGCTATGTCCGAAAGTTGTGAAATTATGTCTCTGGGGCATTTTCCTTGGCTTGCCATTTCGCGGAGGTCCACATCAAGCCATTTGTAATGGAGCTCTACACCGGCCCACAGGTTTTCTGCTGCTTTTCTGATATTGACAAGATCCCTTTTTATGTCGAGACTATTTTCCACGACCCTGATGTAGATAAGGCCTTCGTGCACGCAATTTATTAGCTCTTTCACAAGATGAAAGTTGGTGTTACCAACTGCAATCGCAATGCTTGTTAGTGTCACCACGGGTAGAGCCCAGCTGTTGGGAGGTTCTTCAAGATCCAAAGATGGAACCTGGTCACTGTCAAAGTTGTATACCCCCTCGAATCCTCGCGTAGTACCGAGTCTCTCTAGCAGTCGTATGAGATGCCGAGGCTGCTCCTTTCTCCCCATTCTGATCCAATGTCCCGTAGCATCCCTGTCACATCCCATCATCAAGTTCTCGAGGTTATCCTCTCCTTCCAGAAGCAAAACATAGCGGCTGAGGTCCAGTTTGCAGCTGTTGTTGGCCTCTGATTCTGCATCAATGTTCTGATTCGTGCCGGTGTATCTAAACAAGCTGACAAGTTTCATGCTGCTCCCAAGGAAAATCAGTAACAAGTACACAGAGTAGATGGATGTTAGCCGGACTGATTTGCTCGACACCACAACTGCTTTTTGAATCCAAATGCATACATCCAGGACCTTGTTCTTTGTATTATGCACAAGCTTTCGACCCCGTCTGCCGCAGAATCTCAGATCTAAAGTACTCTCTTTCAGATGATGCAGCTTACTTATCCAGTATTTTTCCACCCATAAGAACTTAAGCCTGCAGGCCCTCTTTGCTTTGTGGGGACACGTGAATTTGATGGCTGTGAACAATCTCGCAGCCGGAGCTATCGTGCCTACTCCGACCCCAACAGCCTGAGTTACAAGTATAAAAATACTTGACCACTTGTAATCCGATTGTCCATCACAAAATCTAAAGGAACTTGGCATAAGGTAGGTACGAAGCATCGCTTCCGCTAAAATCAACGCGCTCAGCAAGCAGAACGCTCCCGAGGCCGTGCAAGTCGCCAACCGACCCATAACGAATTGCGGGTTACACGTATGAGCCATCACCCAATATCTTTCAAGATCATCTGTCAGCCTCTGAGTTATGGAATCATTGGCATGGTTAATGGATTCTGTCTTTGCTATTTTGTACTTCTTATTATACTTGAGATCAAGATAAAACTTAATCGCAGGAAACGCCAAAGCCAAAGAAACCACGATCGCGAAAAGAATCACCATGAGAAGCATTACCACAACATGTTCTATAAAGAAGACGTAAATCACTCCCGTACCCAATTGGATGCAAACATTGACAATAATAGTTATAACAAGAATCCCCAAAGCCAGCACATTCATCATCATCTCTTTGTCTCGCATGGTACCCAGAGAAGGCAAAGAATTACCAATTACAGTGCACATAAAAGCGGTGCTGCTCAGCTTGGTTAGCTGATCATGCGAGCGGGGCATGGAGGTGTTGAGATCAACCGAGAGCTTGACTGCGACGGCGATGATGGTCAAAGTTGTGGCGTTGAGAGCAAACCATTTGCAAGGGAACCAGAATTTCCGGTACCTGAAGCCGTGGAAGGCGTCGATGGCCATGGCAATCGCGCAAGCTGCAGAGGCTGCCACGACGTAGAGGCCGATCCATGGTATCGGCTCGTTGAATTTGGAGTCATCCAAGTTTCCATTGATGGTGCAACTAATCTTTTCCATATTCATATTGAACTTGATTTAAAGATCTGCTTCAGTCCACACTGATATGCGACCTTCCATTTTTGTTGACAAGATGGAGAAATAGTCAGAATAAGTGTGCATCCGTAGGAATATAAACGCCTAAGTATTTTTATACATTAGTGAGTATTGTGAAAATTAAATATTTATTTACGAAATTATCTTTCATAACTTATTTATTATTAAAAAAAACAAATTAACTCGAGATCGACCTGAACCGAACGGAGGTCTTTTAGTGATAAGGGATGTTTTCACAAATATGATAAGAAATGAAATCAACAGCATTGATTATAATCCAACTAAGAGTCGGAATACTTTTCTAGTGGATGCATAGCCATACGTTCGCTCTTTTAATTTTTGTTTGATGTTTGATAAAAGCAGATGTCACGCATGACGCATTCGATAGCGGTTAATTTATAAGGATGAAATTGACCGCAACAAAAGAAATAATGGCTGATTCGCGTAACTTGACTTTTGACTTTGATTTTATTTGTCGCGGCTTGCTCGTAACGTGTGGTGAATGCACTTGTTGGGCTGGGCTACCTTGGTAAATATTAAATAGTGGCAGTGACTGGTTTTGGGCTTTCACGAGCTGGTAATGGACTGCTCAAGACCCATGCTAAGCAAGAATCACCAGGTGAGGAGTCTTCGTATTAATAAAGTGAGTAAACTAGGAGTAGAATCTAAGATTCAAATAAGATTTCATGCCGATGACCAAATACATATTTTTATTGACCAACACTGAAGCCAACTTCTTGTGTTTCCCGACATTCAGGTCAGAGAGTATACTCAAGAATCACCAGGTGAGGAGTCTTCGTATAATTAAAGTGAGTAAACTAGGAGTAGACTCTAAGCTTCAAATAAGATTTCATGCCGATGACCAAATACATATTTTTATTGACCGACACTGAAGCCAACTTCTTGTGTTTCCCGACATTCAGGTCAAAGAGTATACTCAAAGCATCTAAAGCATTCACACCGAAATTGGGGCTTCACAATAATAAGGCATCGAATGGCAGTGTCAAGGGGCTATGAACCAAACTCGCTGGGAGCACCGAGCACTCGCCGTGGGATTTCAATAATTATGCTCCAGTTAATCCCACGAATAGGGACGGTCGCGCCAAAGCACAAACAAATGAAGTAGACTATCAACAAAGGCTAATTCTGTCTTGAAGAACAAACAAGATTCACTAAACAAGTGGGATTAAACCAGTTACGTGAAATATCATTGGAATGGATGTTACCATTCAATCAATGTTCTGGACTTTTTCCTCGTAACCACTTTCAAATTGAAGAGTAATTCAACATTCCACAAATATTAAATTTCATAACACTTGAGTACAAGAAAATTAGCTCATCTCTTTCTGGAAGAAAAGCCTCCATCCCTCCTTGACTTCTCTCTGATCAATGCTTTCTCCCTCTCCTTCTCCATCCTCTCTCTCTTCAACCTCTCCTCCCTCAACTCTTGCAGACTTTTCTTCCCAACATTACTTTTCTTGTTACCATTCGATTTCGATTCATCTTCAAAGTCCTCTTCATCATCAAGATTTTTGTCATCGCTTGCTCTCTTCTCCATATACCACGGTAATTTTACGCCTTTCCCTGCAACCCCATACCCCATCCTGTATTTCTCATCCTCCGGACCAACAACCCTCGGTTCCTCATTCTTCTTGGCCTTCTTATTACTGCTATTGTCAGTATCCCTCCAAAATTTGCCCTTTTTTACTTCACGCTTCCCTTCACCAGCTTGAATTGGGTCGAAAATCCTGATTCCTTCAAACAGATTAATGTGCCTTGAATCAGACTCCGTTTCTTGTGGAACCTCCGCAGGGATTGCGGTCGGGGTGGAGGCTGGCTTATCTCTATCAACTTGATCTGATGAGCTGGATAAGCCGCGGGCTTGGCGCAGCTTCTCCAGACGCAACTCGGCATCGCGTTTCCGGCTTTGCTCTCGCTTAAGCTGCTCCTCCCTGGCAGCGGCTTCCTCGTCTCGCCGAACTTTCTCTCGATTCTCGTAGTTGTAAACGTTCCAACGTTTCTGAGGCAGGATGTTTAAACCACCATGGCCGCCCATGATTTGAGGAAGGGATTCAGAAAATCGAAAATTGACGTGAATATGAACCCTAATTTGATTTGGTCTTCTAGTGTTGCGTAAATTGTAACTCAATGCTCTATATATGTGCTTCACCCCAAACTTATCAACCCCTTTAAATAGCAAGATTCGTGGAAATAAAACAGAACATACTATTATTGAAAAAACAAATATTCTATAAAGTTTTGGTATACCACTATCTCAGTTATATAAGAATTATTTCTTCTACCTTCTGTGATTACTTCTAATAATCTTTAATTTAATCAAGACATGAGCAAAACAAATGAAATTCAACATTAATAATACAGTATACAGAACATTTTTTTAGAAACAAAAACAATTGATCCGAAAATTGAACCGTTCAATCCCGGTCTTTTTGATTTTTTTTTTTTATATTAGAGAAGATCCGGTTTACAAACACCCGGTCTACGATTGATATTAGAGAAGATCCGGTTTACAAATATTTCCCGGATTACTTTGATAATTTGATTTGTTACTATTTGAAACCTCAGCCGTGACAAAAGAAGCAGTGCGAGCTCCGAATTGAGATTGACACAAGGGAAGCACAGAGTGGTTTTTGGACTGTAACCTATGTTTCAGCTCAAATTGAATCCACTGACTGGAGATTCTGAATGGATCCTCATCGAAGAAGAAGACACTGGAAAGCAGACAACCCCGAAAGCCCTCCTTGCCACCACTTCGTATCTCGACATGCTCAATGATACTCGCCGCAGCAGAGCTTTCCGCCTCGCCATTGACAGCACCATCACCAAACCCTGTCACGTCCTCGATATTGGGTACGAGTATGATTTCTGTTATTACCTTGAAGAATGAAAAGTTAACTATTTCTATGCTTATAATGAACTTCTCGCCTAGTGTTCAATATGAGTGAGCATTCTTGTTGTCGGATGGCTATAATTTTCATTTGGGAATTTGTTTGAACAGTGCCGGAACGGGACTGTTGTCGATGATGGCTACTCGGGCCATGGGCCTTTCTGATTTAGAGGGTGGTATTGGTTCGGAGGGTATGGTGACAGCTTGTGAGTCTTACTTACCCATGGTGAAATTGATGCGTAAGGTTCTCCGGGCCAATGGCATGGATGGGAAAATTCGTGTAATAAACAAGAGATCTGATGAACTGGAAGTTGGCGTGGATATCCCATTCCGTGCTGATGTTGTTGTGAGTTGAATATTCTTTGGAAGAGTATCTTCCTTGCTAAAACTTAAAAAGCAGCTTTTAAGAATTCTGTTTAATGTCTGTGATTGATGCAATTTTTTTCTTGCCTTTTACCGTTGCCAGTTTTTTCTAATATGTAGGTTAGCGAGATCCTAGATTCAGAGTTGTTGGGTGAAGGGCTAATTCCTTCACTACAACATGCACACGACAAGCTCCTGGTTGAAAATCCGAAAACAGTACCTTATCGAGCAACAATCTATGGTCAGGTCAATCAAGAAACCATATTATATTGTCGTGGATCTTTTCAATGAATTATGTGTGCAAATTTATGATACATGCTCTGTTGTTTAATGGCTTGTTCTATCACCAACTGGTTCCTACTTACAGTTCTGTTTAAAATAAATATCTACTTAGTTTGTTATACAACCCTTTTGATTCCATTCAGCTAGTTGAGTGCTCATACTTACGGGCGAAGCATGGTCTAACTAATAGGGAGGCAAAACCTTCGGGCGATGGCATTCATCTTGTTCCAAGTGGAATGGCTGGCATTTTGTGCATCAAGCAGCAACAATTTGCAATGCATTGTAATTCACTTAAAGAAGAATTAAAGCTGGTAATCATATTGTATATTGTGCTGACAAAATATGTATTCTTATCATATTCTTTTAATATTTTGTCCAAATTATATTCTTCTGCATTTTACTCAGCCTGGTATTTCCATATAGCTTTCAGAACCCTTCAAAGTTTTTGATTTTGACTTTTGGAGAAGACCAGAAAGTTCTAGAGAAACTGAATTGCACATAAAGGCTTCTAATGATGGTACAATTCATGCTATCATCTCATGGTACAGGATCTGCTTCACAGATCTTTGTCATACTGACAACATACTCTCCATGTTCAGTTATGAATAATTCTCTCCTGTCAGGTGGATACTTCAGCTTGACAAAGAAGCGACGATTTTTTATTCAACTGGCCCGAAATGGATAGACTGTCCTGTCACCAAAGTGATTGAGTCAGCCTTTATTGGTAAGTAAAAGTTTATAGTCTTTGTATATATCTAATTTGGGAAATCATTCAAGTGAATGATTTAAGCGGAGGCGAATTTCAATCTAGGATAGGAGAAATGCAGAAACTTAATAGTATGCTTATATGTTGTAGTTGACGGATGCATAATAAGTTAACACAGCCGACCCAAGCCTCAGCAAATTTGTGAATGGGCTTAAAAGGAGGAAAAAAAACAAAGCCGCTTTCTTATTCTAAAAAGGGTGCAGTTGTTCTTGCCTTAAAGTTGTAATTTCTCAGTTAATCCTGTTTTTCAAATTTTGATGCTGATTTTATTATTTCTTCAGTTTTGACTACTTGAGGTTGATGTTACAAAATAATTTTCTGATAATTGTTTCTCATCTGTATTTTTCTTACTTTAGGTTCTGAGAATTGGTGTGACCACTGGAAACAAAATGTTTGGTTCGCCCCGAGTACTGATATTTCTGTATTGAGAGATACCAATGTTAAACTACATGCTGTTCACACTGAAACACATGTCGCATATAAATTCATGACTTCACCACAAATGAAATATGTGGAACATCATGACTTTGATGCTCAAGATAGTCAGGTTCTTTTGTCACCAGAAAGATATGCATTATACGGAGATAACAATTGGAGATGTCTGATGCTTAATGCTATTAAGAGAGCTGTAAGATCCTTTTTTTTCTCTTGACTGAGTAAAATTATATCAATTTGATTCCTGAAAGCCAAATTTCTAGTTCCCTGGCACACATTATAAGTCGTTTACTCGTTTGTTGCTTGATTTTTCCTTATCTTCCTCTCCTTTTTGTGACCTTTGCATTAGCTATATATTTAGTGCACAAATATACTAGTTTTGCTGTAGCACTAAAGGTATACCTAGTGGTATAGGTGTAAATCTGGGCAACAGAAAACAATTTGAAGGATATTTTAAGCTAGTGGATTCTATTATGACATTGAACTTCCAGTTTCATCTATACTTAACTTCATCTCTTTCTGTTTCCATTTTCTTTAGCTGCAGCACAGGGTATCTCCCTTGTGTTTGATTGCAGATGATAGCATTTTCTTGACAGTTGCTGTTGCTCATCTTTCTAAGAATTCGAATGTGATTCCGTTGTTTCCTGGACTTGGGAAAAGGGGATCCCAATATCTGCAAGCAGTTGCAAAAGCCAACGGTTACACAATGGATCGCATAGAAATTATAAAGAAGGGCGACTTGAAATTGACCCTGCATGAGCCTCATCAGAGAAAAGTAAGCTCATCAAAATGCTTATCTTCAATGGCACAATTGTTGTTCCGGTTCACTTAGTGGCACAAATGTTGTTCAGGTTGATTTAATGATAGCAGAGCCATTCTATTATGGAAACGACAACATTCTTCCTTGGGATAATCTACGATTTTGGTATGTCTTATGTTGGTCATTTTTATTTTTGCGGATAAATTACCTTTAAAGCTTGCGATTGGGACCATCCTTTAGTACATGTTTCTAAGCAACTATTCTGGAAATCAGAAGAACAAGAAAAACTTTCAAAAGAAAGAAAGAAAAAGAAGTGCTAGAAAGTGTTATCTTTCTCATATCAAATAACTAATTTTTCCGATCTTAGCTCCTAAATTTTACCGTGAATCAATCATACACTCTAGGATCGGATTAGGTGCTTAAAATCTGTTCTTGCTGGACAGTTTAGCTCTAAATCAGCGCAAGCTCACTTATGCGATTCGAGATTGAGCTTGAGGCTGAGAATTTATTTAGTTGCTATGGCTATCTTTAAATTCTTCTTGGCTTGTTGTCACCGTTTTTCTGTTTTTATTTGCAGGCAGGATAGGACGTTGCTTGATCCCATTCTATCAAAAGATGTGCTGATAATGCCTTGCAGGGGTTTATTGAGAGCTTGTGTAATGTACCTTCCTGTAAGTTGGCGATTCGTAGCCTTCAATGATTTCTCTTGTAAATAAAAAAAATTGATACGAGTATAGTACTCTAGGACCTCTGGCAAAGCCGCCGTTGCCTGCAAAACATCGAAGGATTTGATCATTCATTGGCCAACTCAATATTGGGTGCATGTGGAGATATACCTGCTTCAGAAGAGAGCCCCTTTCTACCTTTCTTTGTCTGGCAGTGTGGGAAGTTCAAGGTAGCCTCCTATTAGTTCCTGATTATGGATGGGATCATCACATTTAAGATAATATGAAACGCTAATGTTTATTTTCAGACACTCAGCGAGATTGTTACTATATTGGAGTTTGATTTTTCAAAACCAATCAGCCCATGTTCAGGAAAAACTCAGGTATCTTCTCTTTCTTTTTTCTCCAGTCACCAAAAATGGTTCCTATATGAGACCCTTTAACGAGCTGCATTAAAATCAGCTCAAAATGCATTAATAGGTTCAATTTAGAGAGGCTGGGATTTGCCATGGACTCGTGGTTTGGATTGATTGGGTTATGGATGTGGAGGATAATGCATCCATTATAACAACAGGACCAGGTTTGTTCGAAGACATCCTTCATTCCTTGACATTCATCTTGCATTGAACTTGAAACATCTTAATCATCAAAAGCAACTGGTTGCATTTAAATATGCCAGATGAAAGACGTTGGAAGCAAGCTGTGAAGCTTTTTCGTAAGCCTGTGGAGGTCAGAGGTGGTGATTTTTCGACTGAAATCAAAGCTTTCTTTGATCCAACTGATGGCGACCTGAGAATACATTATGTATTCTCATGAATCAGCGAGAACGCATCATATTTGAGGATTTTTCCTGGGTTTTTACGGATTTTGTGGGCATCCCTCTGCTCAGTACAGTATCATCCTCTCACAAAGGGAATCTACTAACATCGAGTCGAGTTTGCATCAAATTTTGCATCCATAACAAAGCTGAGTGTGTCTTTGGGCAGAGTTTAAGGTGAATGATAGATGCTTCATTTGGTTATGTTGCAGCTCCCTGAATTGTTCTGTCGACGAAGTCGCTCGTGAGAGTGCATAAAGCACAGTCAAGTTGGGCTGAGAAAGAATCCTCTTACTTATATTTTCGCGAAAAAATTCCATCTTAAATTAGGACAAACATTAGTTTCTCTTAATGGGAATTTCCTAGCACCATAAAGCCTTGTCTTTAGTATCAAAACCTTTTTTGAGGCAGCGTGAGTATGTCATGACTCTGTGTACTTGGATGAGCATGATATTTTATGCTTCGACTAAGGTTCACAAATCTTACTCAAAACTGAACACGATTCTACTTCCTAGTTTCCATTCTCTGCGGCGATGATTTTGATTTATTTTTGAACCATAATATCTTATTAAGCAAACAGAAGCCAACCAGTTTCGAGTTTCATGTCTCATAATTATGTACGTACTTAAAATATCGGGCAAATTAACTTCTTCAACAAATTTCAAGTCTAAATGGGTGTATAATCATATAGTGGAACTAATAGGATCCAACCAACTTCTTTAGGAACACTGTGGAGCGATTTTTTTTATCTTTTTATTTTTTTGTTACAATATGAGAAAACCGTTGCATGCGTTACCCACCGAAACCTGCCAAATTTCCAATATTTTGTCTATTGCGTGCCCATTTCTCCCCATTTAACGTTCACAAAAACTGGCATTATTATATATAAGGATTTAAATATATATGGATAGGACCCATCTCATTGTAGATGTGTGATGTTCACGTGATCTGAATGATACATTAAAAATTGCACTTGGCCATACAACTTTTTATCCAATACACACACAAAGTGTTTATTGTATTGTTGGCAGATATTTATTTATTTTCTGGAAGGCTGGGAGATCGTTCCCACTTAGAAAGAAAAGATATTCTAATGTTTACTTGTGGCTTTTCGTTGAGAAAAATAGAGTAGGGCTTACACACACATACACACATGTATGTATGTGTGTATAACACTATATGACTGACAAAGTAAAACATAGTAGTAATGGGAGGGAACACAAAAATATGACCGTTGCCCAGACACACCGAATGCATATATATATTCAGACAAGATTTAGCACTAAAAATCTCTTCCTCCAACACATTCCCATATTGTTCCTTCATCAATCCAGTAGATCCATTCTCTTCTATATTAGTTCTCCACAGCTTATCTCATCATTGCTTTTTTTGCTGTTTATTTCCATATATTTTAAATTAAATGTCTCTTTTTTACACACCCTCTAATTGCAAATCGTAACATGAGAATTTCTGAATTTTTCTTCATCATCTTTGTTACTAGCAACTTTTTGTGTGTCGTAAAAGGCTCTAGCCATAACCATGCAGGAAGCAATTCTAGCCGCGGCCGCCACCATTGGGTAGGGCCTACCGGCCTCCGCCTCATCACAGTGGATATTAATGGGTTCGGTGACTTCCGATCAGTTCAGGCGGCCGTAGACTCTGTCCCAGAAAGTAACCGAAAAAACGTCCTCATTCTTATAAGTGCTGGCCGTTACATGTAATCTTTCAATCATTTTTAATATTGCTTTCAAACATATGTTTCTGTGATTCTATCAGCTACCACTTCCCCCGGAAATCATCAAATTATGATCTCCCTCGTGCCTCTAAAAAGTCGTCCATGAAACCTGGCCTACGTACAATTCTTTCTTGAAATTATTAAATTTTCCCAAATATTTTACAAAGACATGATCACTCTAATGTCCGTGTTATAATTTATACACAAATACGAAAGTCACATACATCAATAAGGCATTGTCAATAATTTATGTTCTTCATTATACTTTCAACGACATTCATCATCATTTATTTATTTTTTGCCAAATTAAACTAGCTATATACTTCTCATTTCATGTATGTATTGATGATGGCAAATATTATGTATATGTGAAAGAGAGAAGGTGGTGGTTCCTGCTTCGAAACCTTACATAACGTTTGAAGGTGCGGGGCGAGATGTGACAGTGATAGAATGGCACGATCGAGCGAGTGACAAGGGACCCGACGGCCAGCAGCTCCGCACTTATCACACCGCTTCCGTAGCCGTTTTTGCGCCATTTTTCACTGCCAGAAACATCAGCTTCAAGGTATAGCTAGCAGCTACGAACATAAACTTTGGTTTTTGTTTGGTCGTGTTTTCTTTGAGAAATGAAGTGCTTGAGAACCAAATTTTATTTTGGGTATACTATTATTTTTGTTAGAAGAAGACAAAGTCCGTTTACATATATATATATATATATATATATATAGAATAGCCACGTCACCCAGATGACTAGGAAACACTGCTTTGATAAGTCTCCATCCATATCCATCCCTATGTACATAAATATACGTACTTTTTTTGTCTCGTATTATAATGGCTAGTGTATGTAACTAATTTGGGGACAGACTTATCAAGAAATTAGTATATTTCAGATTTTTTTTGTAATTTTTTAATATTTCCAAAAAAAATACAGTTTTCCTAAAAAAAATTATGTACGTCAAACATATAGCTTTTGGGCTCTGGTTTCCAAACAATAAAATTTGAGATAGAAAAGAAATTTTAGAAAGTAAAGTTCAAGAAATCTTCTGTGGATATTTTAGTTTTGTATTGAATGACTAGTGAACATATAGATCATAGGTGTGAAATTAATCTCGTAAGCACATGTAATGTGTTAAAAATAGAATACCGCACCGGCACCACAGCCGGGCATGCAAGGATGGCAAGCAGTGGCATTGCGAATATCGGGGGACAAGGCCTTCTTCTCCGGTTGTGCATTCTACGGCGCTCAGGACACACTCTGCGATGACGCGGGTCGCCATTTCTTCAAGGACTGTTATATCGAGGGCTCCATAGACTTCATTTTTGGCAATGGAAGATCTATGTATAAAGTAAGTGGTTTAATTCCTACATGCATGCATCAATATCTATCTGCGAATCGTTGTTGAATTCAAGATTAGTTATATAAAATACAATATTCTCAATTACTGAAACCCGGCCCGAGCTGTGTCTGTACTGGTAAACTGAAATGTATTTTTACTCACAGTGCGATGATTTTATAAGAAATTGTACGTTGATCCCAGAAATTTGACCAATTAAGTGGTGGCATTGGTGCAGAGTTGTGAACTCCACTCGATAGCAACTAGATTTGGGTCGATTGCAGCCCAAGATAGAAAGTCCCCGGATGAGAAGACTGGATTTGCTTTCGTAAACTGCAGTGTGACTGGTTCGGGACCACTCTATGTGGGCCGGGCTATGGGCAAATACTCCAGGATTGTGTTTTCATACACTTACTTCGACGACGTCGTTGCTCATGGTGGATGGGACGATTGGGACCATCAAGGCAACAACAAGTAATCAAGATACCAGACACGTTTTTAACATTTACCATGGACTTCATATTTTAATTTTTCAATGAAATGTTTTCAGGACTGCATTTTTTGGAGTGTACAAGTGCTATGGGCCTGGAGCTGCAGCACTAAGACGAGTATCATGGGCCCAAGAGCTTGATTTCGATGCGGCCCATCCATTTCTTGCCAAAAGCTTTGTCAACGGAAGGCATTGGATTTCTCCCTCAGATGCTTGAGCCCGGCCCTTTTAATAACTCGAATTCTTTAATTCTTTGTATATTTTCACTTGGATTTACCTTTGGCTGCTAAACCAAAAATAAATAAATAAATAAATAAATAATCTCTCAATAATGACGTTTTCGGATTTAAATATCTTAGAACAAAACTCTTCCTGTACCGTTGATATCGCCCATAGATTTCTCCATGTTTATTATTCATCCGTGTTTAACATGAAATTGTAATAAATTGATGTTTTTTTCTATAGGCAAAATAGTTAATAAGCATTGCTATATTCATATATAGAAATCTAACCCCTAAATTTTTGTGCTATCTATAAAAAAAAATTTGTTTTGAGGAGCTTATTCATCGAGTATGAAACAATAAAACAAATAAAAATCTATTAAATTTTTTTCTTGGTATTGCTTTCCAGAATTAAAATAATCATCCCTAAACAGAAGAAAAAAAAACAATAAATTAAGCAATATTTTATGATTTTAGCTATCATCCTATATTACTCTCAATACAATTTGTTGTTAATAAAATAATGTTTATTCTGCAGATTGATATAATTAATACTTGCACAATTAATTAATATACTTAATATCCATATCTATATATAATACATCAGTCTAATAGAGAGAAAATAATGAAATGAAAATGGTTATAGTAATCGTTGCTATAATTATATCACCAAAATATATATTAAATTGTTGTAATTGTGTTACCCAAATACCACTATAAAGTATTATGTTATGACCAGTCTAGTGATTATGTAACTGATTAGGGAGTAAAACTGATTATATTACCAGTGCTAGTGATTATATTACTGATTATGACCAAAATATATAATAAATTGTTGTAATTGTGTTGAAATAATTTATTAATTTTCTATTTGTTTGTCTTTATTACTGATTAGGGAGTAAAACTACAATCTAAAGTTGTAGCAAGGACTAAATGGTCATTATGGATTTTTAGCAACTAACAGTGGGTCACTGGCAGCTCAAATGAAAAAGAACAAGATTTATTGATGTATATAAACCAACGGATTGTGCTCCACTCGTGAAAATAAAAAGATGGCGGCTGCCACCACTTTCCGCCTCCTCAATTCTTGTTTCTCCGCCGTGAATTTCCCATCTTTCATACATAGTCTCAATCTCACTCACATGCTCTTCTCTTCCACCACCAATAGTGCCGTCTCCCGCCTCCGTCACCGTGGCAGATTTTGCTCCGCAGTTGCTTCCGCCGTATCCTCCGCTAAATCAGAGCCTCTGAAATTCGAAAGAATACGTGAATTTCGCAAGAAGTTCAAAATCGTGGACATAAAAGCAGAACCTGACGATGGTTTAAACAAGTTGGGGGAGACTGTTGTGGTCAGGGGATGGGTTAGAACACTCAGGGTTCAGAGTAATGTGACGTTTATTGAGGTGAGTTGTCTCACTCAGTTCGACTATGTAATCTGTGGTTCATTCGATTTATCTTTCTCCCTTCTTGGTTTTTGGTAGTAGTTGGCTTGTTGTATGAATGGTGTTTGTCCGATGACCAGGTGAATGATGGTTCGTGTCTTTCAAATATGCAATGTGTGATGAGTTACGATACCGAAGGGTATGATCAGGTACGTTATTATTTCTCAAAAGTCTGACAATATGTTGGTATTTCTGCTTGTGCTAATTGTGCTAATAAATTATATTGAAGTGATCATTATTCAGATTATTAAATACATTAACAAGTCTTTGAGATGACTTCTGGTGTTATTGAAATATTATGATGCTGCTTTATTTCTGATCACATGAATATAGGACATTTAGTAGAGTTTGCTTTGTTTTGGAAGTCAAATTTCCCTCAGCCATTGAATCTTCAGACAAGATTTTGCTTGAGTCAAGGAAGCAATTTGACTCATATCCTGGAATTTTACTCGTGTGAAAGTCTATGCTTAGGCAGTTGAAGATGAACAAGGAAGGATCTGTTGTGAAAGCTGGAGTTGAAGTTGTCAGTTGTTGAAAATACATTATTAATAATGTATAAGATTTTGATTGTTCGTCAAGAATTACTCCATTATGCCAGCATATCGCTATTAAATTATGTTTTCTGAAGAAAGAATGCAAGAGGAAGCTCAACTATATTCACTCCCCACCAAAAACTGACTGTCACTACCAATAGATTTCGTCCACCCATTTCTGTTTCTTGCTTGTATAAGCTGGTTTTGTAAGTCCACAGAAACTGACAATCTTGTTGCTCAAGATAAAGACTAGATGTTTCTATCACGATACTATTGTTTTGTAGTGCAGTACTAGCTTATTGTAGCTAGACTACAATCATGTGATCCAAAAGTGTTGCACACCTTATCTGCAGGATCATTGAATTTAACAAACTTTTATGACTAGATGCTTATAATCTCATGGAAGATGGGAATTTGATGTTTTTAATTCTGAGCATCTATGGCCATGACTTGTGCAAAATGGTGTTTGGGGAACCAGGTGGTGTTCCATTAATGCACTGTTTGCAGTTTGTAATTACCAAATCTTTTTAGGAAATGAGTGTATAAGTGCTATGAGGTGATCACTTGATGGAAGGGTGTCCCATTTTTGTTGTTCTTCAGTTAGGATCTGTCCCTCATTCATTATGATCATCATGGTGATTCTAGTATACTTGATGATAACTCATGTCCATTAAGTTCTACCTTGATCCACAGTAGAAGATTTGGGTTTATCTAGCAAGAGGGAGTTCCTGTTGAGAGCACTTCTTGTTGGTTCCTAGGTGATTGATTGACCCCACCCCCTTTTGTTAATCTGACTTTTTTGGATTTTAACTTGTGCCAGTTTGATTTGGTTAATTGATATTAACAGTTTCTTTTGTTGTGTTTCTTGCGTAATGCTAATTGTGAATTGAGTGACAATTATCATTTTCTCTCCAAAACTGTCCCGAAATGGGAGTGGCATATCGAATAGATTTGTGCTATGGTCTTAATGATTAGGTCTCGCTATTCATCTGTACAATGCACTCTAAGTAACGTATAGATTATTAGATGCCTTGAGAATATTCCTATTTTGTGACCTATTTTGGAACTCTTATATAGTTTTGGAAAATATACTTTTCCTTTCCCTTTTGACCTCTTGTTTTCTACATAAGCTGTGGTTTCAACATCCTCAACTGTCCTGTATCTGAAGATCTTCTGAGGGTGGTCAATAGACTAAATTTTACCACTAAAACAAATAAAAATCATATCCAATGGAACTTTCTCACATGGAGCAGTCGGCCATGTTGAAGTCAAATGTAAGTTCTTATAGTGGGTAAGTCCTCATTTTGATAATCAATCTGCCATGTTATTGGTGACTGGTGACATGATGCATGAGTTTTACTACGGATTCGTCAAGTTTTCTGGCATATTTTGTCCATCAAATGGATGCTTATCGTGCATGCATGCCTTTTGCATGTGGGCATCTATTGCTACATCTTCGTCTGTTGACCTTTCTTTCTCCCATTAATTGTGGATGTTCAATCCGAATGAGATGGATATGTATCAACTCTTGTCAAGTCATCATTCTAATTTGAAAGGTTCTTACTAGGTGGAGAATGGAGTGATATCAACTGGTGCTTCAGTGTGGATACAAGGTACAATAGTAGCTAGTCAAGGCTCAAAGCAAAAGGTGGAATTGAAGGTCGATAAACTTGTAACGGTAAATATTTCTCTCAGTTAAATATTATTTTGCTATAATGTACGCCTCAATGTCATGATTTCAAACTAAGCAAATCTTGTATTATTGAACTTATATTACATAAAATATCTGATTTGTAAAGTTCTGTGGCTTGGAGGCATGTTCATGTTGGTGCCCCAGTTTACTGCACCAAGTGAGGGTTGATTTGTTGTATTAGCATGTTTTCAGCTTTGTTCTTTCTTATGCATATACATAGGTTTGTTGCTATTTAGCCTTGCCAGTCTAAGAACCTGCAAGTGGCTGGAATTATTTTGAAATTTTACAATGTATATGTTAAAAATCAAGTTTCTTTTGGTGTCAAAGTCAATTTGAACATATAACTTATAATTTGTGGCTTCAGAATATGTTCTGTTCTTGTGGCAATGCTTTACGAGTGAAAGGGGAAGCTTTCTTGGTGGGTGAGGGGGTTAATCATGGAATCTATTGGAAACGAAACTTTTCTTCAATTTCTCTGAGAAAATTTTATGTTTTCTTTCCTATAACATGGCAATAATTTACATAAAATAATCTCAAAGTTTCTTCTAAATCCAAGATGATCAAACAACTACTTCCATTGAGTGTCCATACCTATTGCGTAACACAGGATGTCAAGTGTAGATACCAGATAACTTGTTTGAAGTAACACAATCTGTTTATACCTAGATGTTTGCAAACCATTGCTGTATTGTGTTTTTAGATAAATATAACCATGCTTGTAACTTTTGTTCTTCAATTCTCCAATCTACAGATTGGTAAGAGCGATACTTCTTTTCCCATCCAGAAGAAAAGGGTCAGCAGAGAGTTCTTAAGAACGAAAGCTCATCTTCGTCCAAGAACCAATACTTTCGGTGCGGTAGGAAAATCCTCATTCTTGTTAAAGGGCAATTGTTCTTGTCAAGTTGTATAATTCATTCTACAAAAATGAACTTTAGAGTTGCCAATGTAGAATATCTTTCTCTATCCATCAAATTGAGTGCCTAATGTTCTTTTCCTTGAAAACTCTCACCTCAACATGCATTGTGAAGACCATGAAAGGAGTGACTTGATTCTTAATTATATTGGTCATCGTTGAATAATTCAGCCTTGATAATACAATGTCAGCAGTTTTTTTTTTCCTTTTGACCAACTATTACGTCCCTCAATCTGTTGCCCTTCAAACCACATTGTTCTTATTGATGTTGCCTTTGTTCCATGTCATTTTACTGTCAGGTGCCATTTTAAAATGGACTTGCTGCCGTCTTCTTTTCACGTCATCTTTCCATTAGGTGTATTCCTTGTGCAACTAATTTCACACCTTTTACTTTGCAATGATCTGGGCAATATGCAATTCAAGTTGTATGATTTCTTTCTGTTGGTAATTATAACTTCATTTCCAATTGGTTCAGGTTTCGAGGGTGAGGAACGCCTTGGCCTTTGCCACACACAAATTTTTTCAAGAAAATGGTTTTATTTGGCTCTCAAGTCCAATCATTACGGCTTCAGACTGTGAAGGAGCTGGTGAACAGTTTTGTGTAACAACCTTGGTATGCTGTTTCTACTTTTATTGTTTGTGTCAAGAACTGTTTTTCTTACACGAAGTTTGCATTTTGCACTTATCTATGAATAGCTCAAGTGCAATCTTGGCTCTCCATAGTCCAGCTCAGGGAACATGCATAGCATTTTTCTGCATGTTTCTTTCGTTTGAACTGTGTCTTGATATTAAATTAGGTGGGCAGATTGGGATCAGCATGTGCTCTAAAATGCAGTATGGCCTTCTTTTTTGCTGTTTAAATATTGTTAACTGCTGAATCTACTTCATGGCCATTTTTCATCCTTTCAACTAATAGATTTCCTTTACACAGAAGTTCATCTAGGTTTTTTTTTACTTTTTCCCTGTCATATGGTGAAAGAGATTATGTTACTTTTTCCCGTCATATGTTCTTTATTATTCTGGAGGTCTGTAATCAGATTCTTTATGCATATAGCTTCCTGATGAATAAAATTGTGCCACACACCCAAGTCCACTTCCATTGGTTTATTAATGTTCATGTGATGCATTTTTTGCTTATCTGGTACTATTTTTTCTTGAACAGCTTCCTAACTCTGGGGAAAGCGCAGAATCACCAGTGAGTGCAATCCCCACAACAAAGGATGGTTTAATTGATTGGTCACGGGTAAGTTTTAGTTGCTGTTTGTTTTCTCTTACCCCGTCCGTCAGTTTTGGTTAAGAGCGACCTTTTTCAATTTTGCCATGACGATGACAATGACCATGACCGTGGGTAGTCACACTCTGGAATTCAAAGCTGTGTTTCTAGGGCCCTTAATAACATTCCAATAATTCAATGCTAAAGGGTCCTAACTAAGGTGTATTATCCTGCCTTTGCATGTTCAGAAAATGCCATCAGTCAACTCACAGTTTTTGGTGTGTGGACGTTTGAACACTACTGCCATGAGGATGAGTGATGTGAGGTATAACCAGTGATTCCGTAGCAGCGACAATAGGAGAAAAATTTGTGAGGATGGAACTCAGTTGTGATCGTAAGGGTCGTCATTTCTTGAGATAGAGCTTCGTAACCATCTTTGTCCCTCTCAATGTAAAATTTGCTTCAAGAACCTACGATCTTCTTAGGCAAAATGAAAGATTTGGGCTCCTTTGAGGAAATCGAAGCTGTAAATATGATTATTTGGCTCTGAAGAAGAAGATTGATATTGGGTGTAGCCATAGCTGAGTTTGAATATTATACTTGGCTGCGGATTTTTGGAATTTAATGTCAGAGATGAGGATGGGTGAAAGAAGTAATATTAGAGCCAGTCAAATTTATTAGCACTTGGATGTTATTCTACCGTTGTATTGTTCTTGCTGTGGACATAAAGTTTGGTGTGTATATTAGGCTTAAAATGGTGTTAGAATAGCTTTTTCCTTTTATTCAATTGCTGTGGACATAAAGTTTGGTGTGTATATTAGGCTTAAAATGGTGTTAGAATAGCTTTTTCCTTTTATTCAATTGACACTCTGTAATCAGGAAAAAGTTGTCTCCCCTTTATCCGCAATTTATGTACTGTATTCTTCTCTCCTTCTACTTTTCTTCTAGTAGAGAGAGTTAATACCATGCCCTCAGAACTTGTTCGTGCATAATTTTTAAAAAGAAGCAGCATATAAACTCCTGTTCTGTATCTGATTCCTTGGGAACTAATTGGGTGATACAGAATCGTATGAAGCCTGTCTATTTGCCTTCTGCAACTGAAGTTTGATTTTTCTCATCAAGCATATTATCATCGTGTTTGGCAGGATTTTTTCGGGAAACCGGCATTTTTGACAGTGTCTGGACAACTCAATGCCGAGACATATGCTACTGCTCTTTCTGATGTATTTTTCTTTCCTCTCGTTCTTATCAAACAAGTATGATCTTGCATGGCATGTACTCATCTTCCTCAAGATCTTGATTTTTTAATTGTTCTGGTAACTATTGAAGGTAAATCCCTTTTTCTTGTATTTCGATCTGAGATGGGGACTTGCTTTCGTCCAGGTCTATACTTTTGGTCCCACATTTAGAGCGGAAAATTCCAACACATCTCGCCACTTGGCTGAATTTTGGGTATAATTTACTACTCACTTTTGTTTATGTATCTGCACATCTTTCAATATCCTTTTATTACTAAATTACAAAAGAAAAGAAAGGTTTTAAGACGGGCAATCGGATATTTTAAAAAAAAATCTTGTAAGAGCAAGTGTAAGTTTATAGGCAGTGACTAAGGGCTATTAAGGTGTTTTTTGCTTCACTCCACCTCAATGGAACCTGGGTAAAGGCTGAGGCCTGAGGCAAGGCCAGATTTGAAGGTCTTGACTGAAAGATTGCTTCTTTTGTTTTTTTCCTCAATTTTTGAGTTCCATTTCTGAGAGGTAGCCCTTTATGGTTTACACACACACACACACACACCGAACATTACACTTGACTTCTAGTTCCTTTTATAGATGATAGAGCCAGAACTTGCATTTGCTGATCTAGAAGATGACATGGCCTGTGCAACTGCGTATCTCCAGTATGTAGTATGTTACTTAACAAAGCTACTGGCAATTTATTGTTTATTTAATTGTGGTTACCTTGCCTCTTGTTTTTCTTATGTTGGTGTACTAAAGTAGTTGTCAATATCACATCAAAGGTACAACACATTCTAGAGAACTGCAAGGAAGATATGGACTTCTTCAATACTTGGATTGAGAAAGGCATCATTAACCGACTAAGGGTATAAAATTCTACCGTAGATATTCGCATAGTGTAGTGGATTATCCATCTTTGTAATTGGGGATTTTACTTCAATAAATATTAAAATAATAAGACACTCATATTTTCATGAACTTGAATTTGCTACGCTCAAATTTCGCACCATATATGTTTGTGCATGTACTGAATGTTGCTTTAATTTATTTTGCTGGACAGGATGTTGTTGAGAAAAACTTTGTGCAATTGACTTACACTGAAGCTGTTGAGCTTCTCCGGAACTCGAAGAGGACATTTGAGTTTCCGGTACCTATACAATCTTGGTACCATATCCTAGAAATATAGTTCCTGATCTACATATATATATTTTCTTACCCCATGATGTGAATTTCATGTGAATGTTGGTTGATCTGCTATAATTTGTCTTGACTGCCTTTCCAATTTATATGTTGAATATGATTGATGTTAATCTGAGTAGAGTATATATATATTTTGATAGGTGACGTGGGGATGTGATTTGCAAAGTGAACATGAACGCTATATCACCGAAGAGGCATTTGGTGGATCCCCAGTAATTTTACGAGATTATCCCAAGGCATGGATATATTTCTCAATTACATTGACCTTAAGTATATTTACGCTGCTGATTATGAATGGCTAGTTCTATATGAATACCAGGAGATCAAAGCGTTTTATATGCGGCAAAATGATGATGGAAAGACTGTAGCGGCCATGGATATGTTGGTTCCTCGGGTACAATGGAACGATTTCTTTGACATTAGATTTTGCATCTGTGCGAGTAACATGTATTATTTGAGTGAGATGTTATCCATGTATTATGGTTTTCCATTTCTAACTGGTCATCATCTTGGAAGTGTTATTACCTTTAGTGAGGTAGATTAGGACTCATTCACTTTGTATTCATTATGACATGGGAGGAACCGAGATCCGTTGGAAAAGGTAGTGTCATCCACAACTTACCATTATTTGACTTATAGTAGAAAGTGAGGCTAAGGGAACATAAAAGATCACTGTCACTAGAATAGATTACATTGTAGTGATTGTTGTTTGTCAATAGACTCCATACATTCATGCACCCTATGAAAAGCTAACGGATTAAGAGTTCCAAATACATATGCATCTCAAATGAACTTTTACTTTTTTTTTATGATAATTCTTCATATATATGAGATTTTAAGTACAGAAGCTATTTATACAGATTTGGCTGGTTCTAAACACCTTAGGAGATATCTTCCTGGATATTGTTCCTTTGGGTGGGAACCTTTTTACTTGGAGGAGCCAAAAGTGAACGGTTTTGCTAGCAGTACTGGGGCATAACTTCGAGAATGTTGTGGCTAGAGCTATGACTTGAATATAACAACTAGTCTTCTCTGAAGATTTATTGCAACAAGTAGGCAGCGAAATATTTCTAATGACTGTGTTTACTTTAATAGCACAAATCATTTCAAAGTTAATATGCACTTTATCAAGGAGAAGATAGGAAAGGCTAACTGTGATTAGGCTGTGTGAATACTGGTGAATAGGTGGCAAACTTATTTTTTATCATCACACTTTGTGCCAGTTTTTGTTGATATGATTTGGGTGTGGAATGGTTTCATGAGTCCAATACACTCCTGAAATGTTTATCGTTCTTTGTTATGAAATAACGGATATTTGACATGCTCTCTTTGTGAGGTTGGTGAACTTATCGGTGGAAGCCAGAGAGAAGAGCGCCTTCCATATTTGGAACAACGGTTGGATGACCTGAAGCTCAACAAAGAGAGTTATTGGTGGTATCTAGATCTGAGACGATATGGTTCGGGTGAGAAACTATTTCCTAGGTTATATTAATCTCTTCAGTTAAATTGCCCACAAGATTTATTTACTATGGAGGGCCCGAGAAATTGGAATATAGTACAGCCGTAAAAAAAGGTCTAGAAGTTGCTACATTAATCATTGTGCCGAATATGCTCTTTTGAGTTGAATCTCTAACTTTAATCGAGCCATGTTTTATTTCTCTCTCCTTCCAGTACCTCATGCAGGATTTGGATTAGGCTTTGAAAGGCTTGTGCAATTTGCCACTGGACTAGATAATATAAGAGATGCAATACCTTTTCCTCGAGCGCCTGGCTCCGCTGAATTTTGAGGTCCTACTATATTACAGTTGCAAAATGCAAATAGATTTTGATATTTTCTTCCCTCATTGTAATCTTCTTTCGATTAAATTATAAATGGTTAGGAACCACAATTTGGGACCAATGTCCCACTCCATGGTTTTCAATAGTTTTTTTTCTTCCGTGAGTTTCTACTGCATCATTATTACAAGTTTGTTTAATCTATGTATCGATATGTACAGAAATGTTACTAAAATCGTGGTCATTTTTTGTTTGAAGGCAAGATAGAGAAATCCACTAAGTTTGAGTAAGTTTAGAGGTCGATAGCATGAAATGTCTGTCCAAAATCTTGTTTCGAAAGTACGCAGCTCAGCATTATCTGCGTTGATGAGATCCCAAAGGCGTGGTGGACCGTGGTTCTTGTTGGGTAAGAGGATCCCGGCATAGTTTATTGCTAGCTAATTTAATATTTCAGGATAAAACATTATACTTTTGGACAAATGATTAAATCTATAAACTGCGACCAAAATAAGAAGTGAACGGTGTTTAAGGAAGAAAAGTTGAAAATAGAATATTTGGTGAACAAGTGATGATTATATAGTTTTTAATGAAACAACAAAAAATATTCTTATTAAAGAATACCACTGTTTTGTTAAACAAGTGATGATTATATAGTTTTAACAAAACAACAAATATATTGTTATTAAAGAATTCCTCTCTTTCATTTATGGAATGAAATCAACTAAGTAGGTGTAATTTTGGATTAGATTTGGGATAAGACTGTAGGAGTGTCTACGAGAATTCTCGAACTATAATCAACATGTGAGCAGCTTTGAGAAATTGAGCATAAACAAAATAAAGTGTCTAAGTCCAACAAAAACTAAATTTTCAAGGAAAAAATGCGGTCCCTAAATTAGTTATACTCTTATAAACTTTTGCGGTGATAGATTATTGTATGATTCATATTTTACCGGTGAAAAAGGAACAAACCTGCCTGCATTTGTGTCATAGAAAAAACAATGGGGATGCTAAATTAAGAAAGTGTTGAACAATAAGGACTAAATTGGCTGTTAAATAAATTGAGTCAGGAAAACCTCGATTCGGGGATACATACGCAGATACGTTTGTTTTTACGTTAGGAAAACAAATGACTAGACAAGATTGATGAAAAAAATACTAAGCACGAAGAACCTTTTTAGTCAGAAAGGGGACCGAACTGCGCAAAAACCTCAGCAATATGAAGACGTATAATATTACGTCAGAAATCAGTCCTTAAAAACATCACTACTCTGAGCTCGTAAGAAGCAAAAAGTCATGTCCACTGAACAACATATGGCTCAAAAAACAAGTAAACTGTACAATTTGCATTGTTTCTTTCCAACGTGTGCCATTTGTATAACGTTTCATTTTACAATCTTCTCTCAATAGGTACAGTATACAGCTAGGTAACAACTGACTTATAGCATACAACTATAAAAAATAATAAAAGAGAGGCCAAGAAAATATAAAAATTGACGGAAGTAAACGGGGAGAAAAGAGGATTAAGGGGTAAACAAAATTCCATCTCCTTCGAACACTCCCAAAGTGACCCAATTTTTGACATCTAAGCAGCACAGCTATTGTGTCATAGAACTTGCAACGATCTATATCACAGGGCATCAGAGTTCCACTTCGTGAAGATCATCTCCAAAATTACCAACATTTTTTGACGAATGTACTAAAGAGGGGTCACTTGGATTGAGTGCAGATGGATCCATGCCCAATACCTCTCCCAGAGGTTTTACTCCAACTGTATGCGGACTGAATGAATCGTTTAATCTTCCACTCCAGGATGCTGTACGCCGTGAAGGTGTCGAAAAAGAACCATAATCTTTTGTACCGTTGTTCGAGATGTTATTCATGCTGGCAAATCTTGGTATGTTCACGGACGATGGAGGTGCGGGTGACTGAAATGTGTCACTCAAAGGAGAGGTGGAAGGATGCTCATGAGTTGAATTGTCTTGCATGCCACTTACAGGAGCATCAACTGATTGGTCAACCGAGGTCACTGGTGTTGGCACAAAGAATTTTGGATTGGGGCTGGTTGCTGGTTTGACGGAAGGAACAGTAGGCGCCTGGAATGAATTTGCAAGGTTCCCACCACCTTGGTTAAAAGTGTCAACATACCTGCCAGGGGACAGAGGACTTGTTAAGTAAGATGTTATGCTGAAGCAAGTAAATGCAGATTTTTGGAAGTTCACATGTATATTTCATGCGCCATCAGATAATCATTCACATTGCAGTTCTGCTACAACTAGCAGGACACAAGATTAACTGTCCATATTCTTTCTTTCTATTCATCAAAGATGATCTAGTCTCGCCACTGGCTATTCACTATATGTGATAGCTATCAAGGATGACCCTTGCTTGCTTAACTGTTCGTATTCTTTCATTCTATGCATCAAATATGATCTAGTTTCGCCACTATGTTTATTCAATATATGTGATAGCTGTCAAGGATGAACCTTTGCTTGCTCTTTCCACCTCCGAGAACCGCTTAATTGAGGAGAATGCCATCACCTTAAAACTAAGAGAAGGGTAAAGACTTCTTGTGAGAAGAGAGGGGAATACTACCACGAAGTCTCTCGCGGTATTAATAGCCCCATATATAAGAAGTTGCTGATATCCCTACAATAGTTCTTAGGGACCCAATTACCTACTTCCACGGTACTAAAAGGGAGAGAGTCCTTACTCCTTAAAAGTAGTTTGTGTTATGCCTCACCAAGCAACTTATTAAATTTACCTAGATCGGACACCCATCCTTCCTCGGGCAGAGTATTGATTGGAAGTTGGAGGAAGTGGAGGAATTCCAGAACTATCTGGCGGACTTGTGCTTCTATATTCAGGATTTCTGTTGACATGAGATATTTCATTTTGCAGGGCAGTCTTTAAGTTATAATCTGACGTTCCATTCTGGAAAGTTGCAGTTGTCGGTGGTGGTGGAAGGGTCTCTTCTTCTGCTGGAGGTGCAGCACCTTCCTCCACCCATCTCTTGAGTTTCTCATCATAATAGAACTTGTTTGTATCACCCAATTTAGCCTACAAGATATTGCAACAATAAAAAATAACAAAACAAATTTCAAGATATGAATTACGAGTCGCTAGGCATATTAATGTCTAAACTAATCACCTGGCGGCCTTGACGGTTAAGAACTAAACCTACGGTCTTCTGTAGTAGCTGGGATCCAAAACCAAAACTACCAAATCGAGATCTCCTGCCAACTGCTGATGCTTTTTCTTGCTCGCCAGCGGAATTCGCTTCCTTCAATGACTGATCGTGATCCTACATTTCGTAAAGATGTCGAAACGATATTTAATTACAAGACCCCAAAGCCAGTAGCTGAAGAACGTGTCAGGTCTATCCACACAAAAAGAGTCATTACATAAGATCGAAACAAACCTGCCTTGGACTTCTACCGAAGTCAGGTTCTGAAACACTTCTGGCATGCATTGACATCCGATTGCTATCAGCTGCCCATTCACTTATAGGCTCCATGGATTGAGAAGGCACTAATGATGACATAGCCATAGTTGATTGACTAGTTGATACCCTAGGCCCGATTGTTTGATGATAATTCATGTTACCTTGAATAGGGCCACCAGCTATCGGCGCAGGTGGCGGTAGACCCCCAACAACACGGTGGGCCGTACTATCAAAAAGGTTGAGCAATTTACCAACCAATTTTTTAGGGGCTAAGTTCGTGGAGAAACCTCCCTACAGAGAAGAAGCTTCGATTTCAGTTATCCACAATCTATAACAGAGAGACGCACAATAAAAAGCCAAAAAACCTCTTGATGAGCTCGGATTCTCTCTTCCAAAGATAAAACCAACTGTCTTAGAGTTTCGACCTCTGGGTTTCGTCCAGTCTTAAGTGATTTTAGTACAGCTTGACAGTACCTGCATTTAACAGTAATCTCTGAGAACAGAGGTAACAGTTGATTGAAGATAACTGAGCTAAAAGCAGTGTAAATACTTCAATGCATCAGATATCCTCCCAACTTCTGTCAGCATGTGCGCATATACAAGCTTATATGGTTGAAACGGAAGTAGGACAAACTGGGAGTTCCCAAGTGTTTTTGAATACTCGTATACCTCTGTCCTCTGTAACAAAGGTTCAAGAATCAAATATGTAAAACATAGCCAGTAACTAAATAAGCATACATCATAGACAACACCATGTTCTTCCTCTGAAAGAGTAGCTACAAGCAACTACAGGAAGTTGATGGCTAAGGTTCGGTCGCAGGACCAGTAACACCCAAGTAAATCAGTTTTGTAAGTTTTAATATGTTTCTCGAGAGATGTGGATAGTGTTACAAATCCTTCTCCACCAACATATATACACCAATAAGAAGTATATCCTAAAATGAGTCAATTCATCCGGACCCTATAATAGCTTCTGATAAATAAGAAGCAAATGCAGAGTGTGCCAAAAATAGATGCCAATGAAGTCAACAAGTAAGAAAATTGTTATTGCAGTGCGGAATAACACACAAATAAAACATTTCGGAATCCAATTCTTCATGTGTCTATCAGATTCTGATCCATCATTTCTTTCATCTTTATTAGAGTAAAAATTCTGTCCAGGTGAGACCAAAGTGTCCTAGGCAGTGGATAGGATGTTGTGGACATTTGGAAAATGCGGGCTTTGTAAAAATTGGTTCAGACCTGTATAGCCTCTGGACTTGCATATGTCCGTGGAAATTTCCAGTGATCTGCACCGACAAGACACAACCTTGCACTGTCTGAATATGGCTCAAAACTTGCTTCAGCAACTAGATAGCAAATGTGAGCAGCAATTATCTAAGCAACATAAAGTTATGAGTGAATTGAGGGAATTCTCAAGGAAGAGCAAAAGAGTGTGTTAAATGATTGACCAGAACATACATCACTTCTTTCCTTCCACAAACAATCTCCAAGATGAATGAGCACAAGTTCATCATCTTTTGTTCTATTTGCAGTTATCATCGCTAAATTGTCCTCCCAGTCATCCAGCATGCCATTCGCGAGAAACTGAGTATTAGCAAAAATCATTACAACACAATCAGTCACCTCAATCTTGGGACATCTGGTAAAACTCAAAACTAAAGAAAGAAATCGAGAAACAAAGATATATTAACAAAGACCTAGAGGTATATATTTTGACATATATAACACCGTAATACCACTTCATGCAAAATCCTTTCCAGAAAAACTATTAATACAAAAATGTATCTTTCACAACTGTATTTAGCAGAGAATAAAGCATCTACCTGCTGTGGTTGCTGAGGCAGATTTGCCACACCAGCCATGCTATTAATGGCTGTGGTATCTGCAGAAAAGACATCAGCAGGTTGCCCAGCAATTAGCAGGCATAATGTCCTCAAAGGCGACCCTGCTACCAATTGTTGAAGAGCCATTTGCTTCACAGTTTCCACATAGAACTGCAGTGGTTGGTGTCCAATTACAAATTTCAAAAGAAAAAAACAATCAACATGCCAGGAAAAGATGCAATCTGTTTCTTTAACGGAGAGAGAGAGAGAGAGAGAGAGAGAGAGATGAAACATCTTATACTTACAGACCTGATCACCAAGTTGTGCGGCAAGAACAAGGGCAGGGCCCCATAACTGACCCTCTTTTGCACATTGAAGAGCTTCTTTCTTTCTACCGAAAACAAGAAGGTTTTGAACTTCAGCAGCAGTGGCCTAATTCATAAAGTGATACTCATTAACAGATTGTTGCATTGCCTGAAAAAATTAATAAATATCCTTGGTAGGCCATGAAAGACCTGCATTTGTCCTTCCAATGGCATTCGCTGCAAGCACTGGGCAACAGCACCATACTGGCTAGACTGCACGTCTTTTCTCTTTGCAGATGCAAAAAGCTTGGCAACAGCAGATTCAGGACCATCACTTTCCTGTCATAACATTAAATTATAATATACATAGCCAGAAATTGATTATACCTAGGTTAAGGAAGAAATGCATTTTTAATTGTTTTCATGAAAAGAAAAACAGTGTTTTAGGAACTTGGAAGGGATTGCCGCAACATGGAAAGGACTACTTTACTAAATAGCTATAGTCCACAAACCACTGGAGCATTGGCACGTTCATAGTTTCAAAGGTTTATAAAATAGTTCGGCATGCATAATTACTTAGCAAAACGATTTGGTTATGTTGGACAAGTGATGTTTCAAAATGACTAAGTACGTCAAAGGAAAAAATGAGAGTTTGGAAAATGGTAAGACACCATGACCAGCATATACTGAATTTGACACAGCTCGGTGATCATGTTTATTCAGTTTTTCCATAGGAAAATGTTTAGTGTTAAGAAGTTGTTTCAAGGATAAATCGCATACACAACCATATACAGAACTAATAAATCCATATAACACACTCGCACACAATAAACAACACAAAGTTTAATCTCGATCAACCACAAAAGCTTAAACAATTCAGAAAGTTACTGCAAACAAGGAACATTTCTTAAAATTTTGTCACAAAAATTTTTCATTATTTTTTCCATGAGATAGCATGGATCAAAGAATTAATGAAAGAGAATTATTCGCTCAGTTCTCCTCCTTAAGAGGGACTGGTCTCAAATTCTGTTCAAGACTCATAGTGATAATTATCAAAGAATAAGTTAAAAATCGGTAACCTCAACTGAACCAAGTCCAATCACTAAAGATAAGCAATCTACCTTCGATGCAGCATCTGTACCATATGGAGATCGAAGTTTTCCATAATATTGACAACTCAGTTTAAGCAGTGCGAGAAGCAACCTCAAATTTTCAGCCTTCCTATAGTCCATACCAGCAGATTCAGGGTTAGCCATTCTCTCGTCTACCCATTTGTTCAACTCCTTGATGCCAACACTACCACCAGTAAGCGGACCCGGGGCAGCTTGCCGACAAAGAGCCTGGAAATAGTTGCAAACACTTGTTCCATTGTTTGATGCATTGTTTTCATTCACGACTTCTTGTAAGTTGTGAACCGATATGGAACCGCTCGTGATACTCTTCGCAAAAAATTAGAACTTTCAGCACAGAATATAAGTAAAGTTGAAGGCAAAAGAAGGAAAGCCAAAACACAGACCTGACTTCCATAGTTCAAGTTTTCAGCAGAAATATTATCTTTCATCACAATAAGCTTCCCACCAAAACCAAAAGTAACCAATGCATGCGGAGGACGACCTGCAGAAGACCTTCCAGCAGCAGAGGTGTATGAAATTTGAGCACCCTGAACCATTTGCTGTGAAAAATTGATTGAGTTTGGATTCCTGGTGTAGTCACTTGGGATACCATTTTGTCTATGTTGATTGATTCTTGACTCATCGAACTGTTGACTTAAGTTTCCACCAGTAACAAAACCGTGTGTCCCAGAACTCACGGAAAAGTCATTCGGACCTTGTGCTACATTCTCATAATATGAACCTGTTAGTCCGAGATGAAATGAATTCTGTGGACTTCCTTGAGCTGCGTAGTGATTTTTCATTTGTTCATCTACATACTGTGAATTAGCTTCAACATTATTTAATGTTTCAGGTTGCCACATCTTTGAGCCATGCTGATTATAATCTCCGAACGACCCAGTCCAGCTATGTTCCTGACCCTGGTTACTGAATGCTTGGTCTTGGTAACTATTACCTTGAGTATGTGTACTATACATCTTCTGATCATTGTTCTGAGAAAATGTATTGGTTAATGCATATCCATCCTGATTCATCTGGTCCTGAACTTTGGTAGCTGACTGAGTAGATGCCGTGTAGGACTCCAATGGGAACCATTGCTGAGCATTAGTATCATAATACCAGTCCGGATATTGGGGATCAAAAACCACATGAGGTGGGTAACCATTATTATCTTGAGAAGCTGGGTATGAAACTCCTGAGGTATCACTACTTACTTGTGAAACCTGATTCAAATTTGATGTTGTTTCTTTTGCATCACACACCTGAGAAGCTTGATTCCAATCATTAATACTCTCGATTTTACCAATCTCAGGCACTGTTCCAACAACAGACTGAGAAGTTTGCTGAAAGTAAGAAATCTCAGCCTTTCCATCAGATAATCCCCAAGTAAAAGATAAATTAGAGCCAACATTTCCTTGTTCACTTGCACCAGTATCAGAACCATCTACCTGATACCATTGTCCAGTACTCGTTTCATACTTCCAACCTGGATAAATCGACTCCCAGTACTGACTGCTATTTAAGTCTTGCACATCCGTACTTTGATTTGCTGTCAAACTATAATCAGTCCTTTCGTTATGCAGCCCAGAATTGTTAGAATTTTCCATGTGAGCAAATCCATGTACTTCATTCCCAATAGTAACATCTGGCCCAGTGTCCAAACTATCCCCCACATTCCCCCAAGCATCACCAGCATCATCGCCAGCTAATTCAGTGAAAAAATCTGAGTATGACCCAAAGCCATTGCCATCGTTCTTATTTGAATCAGAATGAAAAGCACTCCAATCCATTTCCTTAACTCCCGGAGCTCCTAATTCACCACTGCTCTTACTAACCACAGTCGCATCTGAAAGACGATCACCACTACTCTTACTCATAAGTGTCGTGTCCGATAAAACTTCGGCAATCTCGTCCTCATTCTTTGGTTCACTAATCAAATTACCAAACTCAAATGAATCCTCGGACACTAATGGATTTTTACTATACTCCTTAGTTCCCTCGTCATCAATCTGTTTTGCTGTCTTCATTTCAGCGCTTAAATTATCCACATTGCTACTGATACTAGTGCTAGCATTATCATGACTAACATCACAACTATTATCAAACTCATTGATATTCAAATTCGAAAAAGCCTTTGATTCATCAGATTCATTCCCGTCCGAGAAAACACGGCCTGCAGACGGGGAAGTGATCCCAAAATCCACCTCGTCGTCATCATTCACTAATTTATCAAAAAAATCCTCGTCTGTATTATCCTCCACCTGAAATGGAGGAGGATTGGAAGCCATTTACTCAAACCCTTACCTTCGGTTTACAAAATTGCAGCTACAAAAATCAAGACCCTAAACGATTCACGCTATCACTCAGATCCACAAACAAATCCACTATATAAACCTCATTCAGTCTGAATCAAGCAAGATCTGGGTTTTCCTCCTCACCCAAATTCATAAACCACGAAATGAAAAGAGAAAGGAAAAAAACCCTTAAAATTGGGTAAATTTTTGCTTCATATCAACGAATAAAATCTAAAACAGAGGAGGGAAATCCATCCGCAGAGCAATTAGCTTACAGATCAAATAGAGAACCCGGAATCAGGAGCAAACGTATAGATACATGTCTGTGTATGTATATATAAATATGCGGAAAGCAAACATTGAGAGAGAGACGAGAGAGACGAGAGTTCGTGAAAATAAGAAGAGAAGACAAGCCCTCGATTTGGCTAAACAAACCATCCACCCCACACCCGCCTAAAAAAAGTCGGTTTTATTCCAGGTAAATAAATATATCTTAAGAAATTAAATTTAAAAATAAATTCATGCTCCAAAAATTCCTACAAATAATTTATTTCCTCTTTACAATATTACATATAAAAGGACACTTACTTTTCCTGGAAAAATTAACTATGGTCGGAGCTTTTATATATATAATAATATATGGTTGGTACCTCGATTTGGGACCGCACTCGTGGCCTGCACCGAAACATTACTTTACACCTAGATTTTCAGTCAACTGTTGTGTCTCAACGCATTTCGGGGAGAATCAGCTAGCTCTGGGTTACAGTGGCATTTCATCCTTAACTACAACTCATTCGTTGATTCTTCAACTCAGTCGGTTCGGACCTCCACTTAGTTCACCCAAGCATCATCCTTATCATGTATAGATCATCCAGATCCGGGTCAATAAGTAGTGACAATTTCCATATGAAGACCCTTTCGCCATGGCTCCGATGGGTTCCTTAACCAAGCCACTTCCTATGAGTCGTCGGCTCATTCTTCAGCGCGGGCAGAGCCCTGACTCCTCCCACTGGGGAGCTTACGGCTTACGGTTGCATGTTCTATTTTCACTCCCCGTTGGAGGTTTTTCACTCTTACGTCACGGTACTACTTAGATATCGGTCACCCAAGAGTATTTACCCTTGTAAGGTGGTCTGGTAGATTTGACTTTTAAACATAGAGATGTGAGGTCTTCTTCAATTGAATATAAGTGGCTTTCCTGTTCCTTATTCTTTTTTTTTTTTCAAACAGTTTTAAACCAAGTCTCATAAGACGTGAAAATCACACAGGATTCCACGTGTCACATGCTACTCGAGCCAGAGCGTAAGCTAGTGATGATTTCGGCTCCTGGACTTTCGACATCTACTGTGCAGCATTCGGGCTGCTTCCCCTAGCAGCACGACACTTGTATTACTCTCCCACAACCTCGTTTTCCACGGTTTATGTTGCTCCTAATTCGCTCGCCGCTACTAGGGAAATCACTTTTGCTTTTTTCTTCTCTGGCTACTAAAATGTTTCAGTTTACCATTTTGTCTCTTGCCTACCCATGGATTCAGCAGCGGTCAAAAAGTTACCCTATTCAAGAATCTCCAGATTTACGCTTGTTTTCAACTCCCCGAAGCATTTTGTCGATTACTACGCCCTTTCTTGTCTCTGGGTGCATAGGTATTCACCGTAAGCCTTTCCTCGTTTGAACATCTCCCCTATAAGACCATGACATCCTAAGGTGCTGCTAAATGGATGGATCTTATCAACGTCGATGAATGATAAATAGTTGAAACCTTCGAATCGAAAAAAAATTATGTGCTATCATATAGCTTTGTATAAGCTAAGTTCATGAGTTGGAGATAAGCGGACTCGAACAGTCCGTCGCATAAACCATCGTTGCTCTGATTCTACCATAGAGGCCAATGATAGATAATAACTCTCCCACCCCCCCAATCACAGCTGACAACTTTTACCGTAATGTACTCTTCAAAGAACAACTATTCTCAAAATCTCACTCAAAAGGTGCTGAGTTGGAATCTCATTCTAAATAAGGATTCTTGTGGTCTCGGAGGTTCTAGCTATAGGAGAACCAGGAACAGTGAACACCCCCACATTTTTGTCCGACTTTTTGGTCGTAATTCTTAAGACCGCTAGTTTTAAGAATGAGTGATTGCCCATCTCCGACCCTTACTGCCCAATCTGGGAAAGGACATCTAATGTGTTCCATTTCTTGAACATGGTTCTATGGATCGTGTCCTTCAAGTCGCACGTTGCTTTCTATCACATCATTTCAAACAAAGTTTTGCCATCACATTCCTCTAATATCTGGCACGTTTGGCATATGCCCGTTCTGACCGATATATTTGGGGATGATTCTGTACTACAGTTCAGTGGAGGAACTTTAGGACACCCTTGGGGTAATGCACCCTTTAGCTAATCGAGTAGCTGTAAACGTATGTGTACAAGCTCGTAATGAAGGACGTGATCTTGTTGTTGGGGGGAATGCAATTATCCGTGAGGCTAGCAAATGGATCCTAAACTAGCTGCCGTTTGTGAGGTATGAAAAGAGATCAAATTTGAATTTAAAACGGTGGATACTTTGTTTATATTGGAGATCAAAATTGCAAAGATTTTTTAATTAAAACTTATTTATATAATTAGGAAAATTACCTAAAATATCGAAACGGATACCAACAAATATCAAAATGTTAATTTTAACCATTAGGTTAAGCTTTTTGGTCTACAAGCAAAACCTATTTACTAATAACTATGACGGTTTAAATACTTTAAAATCCAATAACATTTGACACTTTCCTTAATTGTCAAAAAGGTTGACCGACTATCTCGAAGAGGGAAAAAAAAGTGAATTTGGCGAAATTTGTTTACATATAACAGGATATTAAATGGAATACATATATGACAATAATAGAAGGAATTCTTTAATTACATTATGAAGCATTAACTGTGTAGTATGTTTTGGGATAGAAAGACACACACGTGTATACATACTGGGATTAAAATGATCTCCCATCCATTCTATATATTATTGTGTTTCTATCAAAATAATTTAACACCTTTGGGTTTATTTATCTTTCCTTTTGCATATCTCGAGAACAGACATAAGCTATTTATAAATAATTTTTCAATCAAATCAAATAACAATTTTTCCACGATTTAAAAATAAATAAATAATAAATTATGGCAGTGACGCTAATTTGAATATAATATTGTCAAACTAAAAACAAATTACAGTAGAATTCAACTCTGTGAGTTGGGAAACTGATTGGATGCTGTCATTAATGATTGATCTGGTGGAGTGTGTGCACATTTAGGTGGCATCTATTCATGCACTCTTTTAAATAATATTTTTTGTCCACGTAATCGTTAGTTAATTTAATTCCATTAAAGTTTGTTCAAATTTTTCTTATCATTTAATAAATAAGTATAATATATGTCTAAAAAACTAGAAGCTTAAATACTGTGAAACCCCCTGATGAAATGCATCACTTCGTTCAATAATGATATAATAGAATACTAGGAAAATGAAACTATCGTCTCCATCTACGATAATTTTTTCTACTAAATCGGTATATTATGTCTTAAACTTATCCAGAAACACAATGTCACCCTCTTCATTGAAAAAGTTAATGGCTCGGTAGCTTTGTTACTACAACATTTCATGCATGTTTGCTAACATATATCAGGACATGAAGCGATCCCTACCTGTAGCCATCTGTCCAGCTTCACGTCTCCTAACTCACTCAGCTTTCGTAGCTTCCTCTCAGTACATGACTTTTCCTCGTTCGCATTCATGGCCCTGATTCTTTGTTCTTCACGTTTTGTTTCATCGGCAGCATCATTCCGACCGATCTGCGGAACTGGCAAGTTACGACTGAGATCAATGAGGCGGTCAGTCTTGTAAGCTTGTCGGGCATGACTATATTCGAAATCATGGAGATGATTTGGGATGAAAGAATTGTCCGATGAAACGGAAGTGAGCCAGTGACACCGCTTGTGGCCACCCAAGGCCTGCCCCGACGAGAAAACTCGACGGCAGATGGTACATTCGTGCATCTTGAGCATTTTCCTTGCGGATGTGGGTGGAGTAGCAATCAGCGTATCTGGTTGCGGTAAGAACTCGCACTCGTCTCTGTTAGAATTTTGATCGACAGTTTGTAGATCAGAGTTGGAGGCAGAACAACCTTTAACACTCTTATGACTCGCTCTATGTCCTCCCAATGCTTGGTGGGAATTGAAGACCTTCTTACAAGATTTGCATTGGAAAGTGAAATTGATCTCCATTTCTTTAGCCTTGTTCTCCTCCTCAACATTACTAGAAAAAGTCAAAGATTCGTTTGACAACATAACCAAGCAATTTGCCAGAGCTTCTTCTTCGCTTTCCTTATCTGATGATGACTTCTTGTCTTCACTTGCTCTGTAGCACACTAGACGATTCGTTTTGCCACGAAGAAAATACGAATGCTTGTTACCTTCATGTTTGATCTTGAAGTTTTGGGGGCCACTATTTCTAAGGACACTCATTCTGTTGCTTCTTTACTCAAAATTTTCCAGTTTATATTTTACGACTATGTGACACTCCGTTATCATATCAGAAAAAAACATCAAAAACTGTGAGGAGTAGACATATATTTATATGTGTGGAATATATATAATATGTGAAGGTACTTTGAAGATAGGAGTGAGTGTCTTGAAATCTTTTTGCATGCAAAGTTGTCCAAGTGATGCCATGTAATAAAAGTTAATGAAATGGCATAATCTGGACCGTTGGTGTTTCACATTGGACTCATACAAGTGAAAAATTTATTGCGGTTTCTTCTAATTACATGTAAGAATAGATTGAGGGGAAGTCCTAGTTTATAGTCGAAGTTCGTTAATTGTGGATGAGAAGGATTGACTTACCGAGTTAATTTTAAAAAGCGAAAATGAGTAACTGTGCGACAACTGGACAATGAGTTTATGTGGTCGAGAGATTATCTCTCTCACTTGTGGTTTTAGATCTCACTTGTCTAGGAGGGACACAACACTTGAACAAATAATTTTGGCTCGTCACTTTTAAATTATTGTTTTAATTTTTATTCTCAAAACCATCAATTGAATAGTCTTACGAATCAATAAATGATAACAATGATCGTATACTGCAAAGAAAAGAATCAAGATACCTCAAGCTATTCAAATGGTATTTGTCAATTTTAAAAATAAGTCAAAACCAACTATGCTGCCTTCGGAACTTAACCGATTGTGTAAGTATCAGCTGCAAGAATGTGCTGGAATTACTAGAAGAATCGCCATTTCCATTTCATACGAGAGACAATTTGCCAACCATGCTTACCTTGGAACAGACAGACCTAGCTCTAAGAAAAAGAAGAAAACAAGGAACTAGATCAGAAAGTGGACAAACATTCCATCCGAATACATAAACCAAACAGACCCTTTACGAAGTATGTATGAATAAATAATGTGACTCAATAAATAGAATAGATGCTTGCTAACCGAAGGTAATAATAAAATTAGAACAAGCGATACACAATCAAATCGAAGATCCACGTTAATTAACCTATGATCAATAGGAGAACAGGACAGCAGAAAAGCTTAGTCCATTGACATCTTATCAAGTATAAAAGAAAATTATGTGTTGCTAATGTATCAAAATCAACTTCACAAGAGATCGCTGAGCCACACCTCTGGAAGTTTTATCACGTTCCATCAGTTTCATCTGGAGAAAGGAGAACTATGATCACCACAACAATCAAGCCAACCAATGCATGATCTCTCAAATTAGAACAATACGAAACCTAATTCACGTGCCTGAGTGGTATTGTTTTTATTACTCTATTCGTAACCATTTCTATATATCAAGGGAATCAAAACAGTCACGGAAAAATGAGGGAAATTCATTGCTTTCGGATTAACACTCCAAAACTGTGAACCTAGATTATGAAAGGCAGGTACATATGATGACAGAGTAATCTTACATGATGATGAGCACAGATGCAGTACCTGCGGCAAATACCTACCAACTTATTTTATTTTTAATGTATTTTACTTTTTCAGGAATTCACTCTTACTGTATAAGTGTGAATCCAACTCCACACAAAGAGCACTTCCTCACAATATATCTATAAATCCGAAATGTAATTCTTTGGTAACAGTAGCTGGGCATATGATATATTTCTGGCAATTTCTGCTGGCATAATGGATTATTGCTGAAATGCAATTTCACATCAAACCACCATTGGCATTTCATTTGAAACATGGTAAGGGTGGTTGTATCTTAATTTTTTGAAAAAACTGAGTTTCATCCATTAATGCATTTTACAGAAACAGGAAAGACATCTAGTATCTAAGTCACATTCTTTTTCCCACGAGACCATTAACCAAGTTTCTTCGCCAATGAATAGTGCAGCAAAACATAAGTGAAGACCTTGTAAAAGTCTGGTATTTCTTTAAAGCATATGGAAACTCATGTGCCTGCAGCAACCAAATATTCCAGTCAGATAGCTGATCAGTGCCTTCCACTAAGGAAAAATTCTGAAAATCCTTAAATTCTAGAAAACTATTTTTCCGCTACAATGTATGTGTTCATATTGATGTCATCAAGCTTTGGATCGCAATTTTTAACCAATCTTATTTTGTTTACAATTTTTATGTTCATCTCCTTACATATGCACCTTTCTGAACCAATTTAAACCCCCGTGTAAGTTCAATATTAAACAGGAAATAGGCAAATAATGTTGTTGCCCAATAGCAATTTACACTAATACTAGTAATACAGCCAAAGCTCAGACATGACGTCATCCTAGCCACTGCTACAGCGCTGTGCAGAGGCAACATGGATGCAACGCTCCCCAACTCCGACGGTGACCTAACAACAATTTCCAAATTTAATCCCACCCGTGAGTTAAATTGAGTTGAAGATTAATTCTGACACACATAACGAAAAAGATAAGAGGAAGACCTTGAGAGAAAGAAGCGGCGAATGGGTGATGAGTCGGATTTTGGAGGGTGGGAGGTTCTTGAAAACGACGCCGGAGAAACTCCGAGTTTTGGCTTCGAAACGGTGGATTTCATGGCAGAAATGGAAGATCTGTTGAATAATCGGCTGCACTTCGTCGCCATTGTTGGGGTTTAGGGCTTTGAGGAGTTAGGTCAGGGTTCTCTTCAAACTGTGGATGAGAGTTGTGACCAGTGATTGTAAGAATATATTCATTCATCGTGATTATTTTTAATTATAATTTTCTCTAAAACACTCATTATGTTTACTAATTTTGATATCACTCAATTTTTTTCGATGTCAACTTACGCTAAAAACAATATCTTCATAGTTTTGAGAATAAGAAGTTATTTGCTAAAATAATATCATCAGCTGTATTTTATCTGTATCATATTTAAAATGTTAATCAAAATTATAGGATATTAGCTTAGTACGTGTGAAAATACATATATTTATATGAATAAATAGGGTGATGAAAGACTTATTATGTAGTTTTCTTTTTAATTTGAAAAGTAACTATTTTATTAAATGATGGAATAAGTAAGATAATGGAAAAAATTGATGGATTTTGAGTCCAAGAATCTTTATTAAGATATGTCCATATAATATTTACTATAGATTATATGTCATTCTTTTTTTGGATGAAAATGAACTTTATTATGCGTTAGTTTTGATTTAATGTTATTTTGTCTTTTTTAAGTTTGCATGATCCTAGGAATATTTCACTTTCATTCTATATATAAGCATAGGATGTTCAAGAGATAATTAAAACGTGTTCCCAAAATAAAATTGATTAAGACCACCTGAATTAATAATCGGTCACTTCTTAATTATCTGAATTTAATTTGTCTTAGAGTTAGCTTTTACATCATTTCATTATTATTGACCATCGTTTTCACCCGTATGCATCACAAAGATACATCATTGCTCGGATTCTACCAAAATTCACACTTTCTTGACAAAAGGGTGGAATTCCGATTAGGGTTGTGTAAAAGTTCGTATTTTGTATATGATGCACGCTTATGCTGCATAACAGCAGGAATCCCTGTACCGGGGGGTCTGTCAGTGTGAAAATCTGATGTGTGTACTATGACAAAGGGGAGGAAGAATGGGCCTGGCTAATTATCTGGCCTCTGCAGTTCTGCAGCAACAGCAGCTGCAGAAGCAAAATCAAAAGCAACAAGGGTATTTTTCCAACTATTTTTGGAAATGGCGGCGGCCTGCGGAGGTGGTGGTGATGCCGTGGACGATGGTTTGTGGGCTTCTGCTTTTTGCGGTGGGTCTCATTTCGCTCTTCACAGGGCACGTGGCTTCTGATCTGGAGTGGTATTCTCAACGACTCGTTAAGCGGACGTGGTACTATAAGACGGTATGGACCATGGAGTGTGGATTGAGGTTTCGATGTTTTTTGTGTATTTATTTGCTGTTTCTGTTAATTTGTTGTGTCACGCAGCTGAAGTTTGGGAAAAGATGTTCTAACGTGAGAATTTTGAGTTGAACTGTTCATAATTTAGATACTTTTATAATGTCCATGTTATAAATGTTTCGTATGGTTTAAATTTGTTTTAGTTTAACTCCTTATGGTTGGGATGTCTGTTATATCCTTGGGAGCTAAGTTGGAGAATTTTATGAGTTATCCTGGAAGTCGGCAACAATAACAGAAAGGGAATTCCAGTTGATTCAATTATTTAATGAAGGACATTCCAGCTGATTCCTTTTTCTATGAAGTCACTTGTTTGAGTTTCTCTAACTTGGTATATTTTTGTGGAATACTTTTTTCATCTCCACCGGACTGTTGCGTTTCATTTAATTCTTGGTCCATTACCTATGGTAAAAATTCATCATATTTATAATTTGCATCCAATTTCAAATTTTCTTGCAACTTTGTGTTTATTTTGTATATGGATTGATTCTTACTTTATTTAACAATTGAGGTCATGCAATTTTATCTTACACTGAGGTCATGCAATGTATCTTACTCTCTTTCACCGTGTTAGGTAATGGGAAATTAAGGCTTGGAATGATTGAAAAGGATTTTTTGAGAATTTTCTGTTGAGTATAAACGGGAAGTGAAACTATTTTTCTTGATGCTTCACAAGAATCAGAAACATGTTTCTAAAAAATTTTCTAAGTCCTTAATTTGTTTTCTGAAGTTCTGGTTATGGTTACCACTCTTTTACTTAAGTTGATTGTGACGCTTTCTATTGCAGCCACATAATATTCTTGTCCTTCCTAATATCAGTTTCATGTTTCTGTCGTTGCCACTGATACTTGATAGATCTTTTGATCTTGTCTTTCCCTCCTTGATTGACTTAATTTAATTGTTTAAGACTCAGCAGAAGCATGATCTTGTGATAATAATGTCTTCGAGGTTTAACAACATTAGCTGGACAACTCAGAACACTTACTGTTTCATGTAATGTAGGATAGAGATTATCATGCCCCAATTGATATATGGAAATCAAAGTTTTCAAATTTCTATTATGGCTGCTGTGACAGAGGTCCTCATTTTGCAGGTAAGTCGACTAATCTTTCAGGTGTTTTGCCTGTGCTGTTGCATTTGATTTGTCGGTTCAAACCTGTAACTTAATCTGTTTCTTCAGTTAATACGCTGTTATTATCTTCATCGAAGGAGGACTTCTGTTGCTTTAATGATTTTTCTATCAGTTCCATCGAAGCTGGATTTCTGTTGCTTTTAATGATTCTTCTATCAATTATGGCAGTTGACTTCTCTATATAGATTATGGCGTCAAATCTGTTGCTATAACAAAAGCCAAGATGCATATTAAAAGACCACAAAATGTCGAGTATCATCTACAAAATTACATTTGAGTAATTCCTGCTTTGCTCCAAAGCCGGGCTGTTTATTACATTTGTTCTTGGCTAAATTTTCTCTTCATTTCAAGACAGTGAAGTAGTAAAACTTCAAAGATACTACCTTGGAAATCTTTATATTGTAGCATTACAGAGCAACAATGGATGTGATTACTTGAATTTTCTCGTGTCCCCCTTCGACATGCTCTCCAAGTTATTTATTCTTATTTGTTGAAATAGTAACATTCAATAACTAATTTTTGTTTATAGCTGCTGTACGTGAACGGCGTTCGAATGGCTACTTACTAATTGCTACCAGTGGAGGACTCAACCAACAAAGAACAGGAGTAATTGTTTTCTTGTACTCGCTCACTGTTATTTTTATTTCAGATTTATAAACAAGCACTGATATGTTTTCTTCTCATTTCTTTTCTGTTATCCGACTTCTTTTCCTATTATATTACTTTCAGTTATACGCATATAAATCTAAAATGGGGATTTTTTTTCCTTCAGATAACTGATGCTGTTGTTGTTGCAAGGATCTTGAATGCTACTTTGGTTGTGCCTGAATTGGATCATCATTCCTACTGGAAGGATCAAAGGTTTGGTAAACTGAAATAATCTGGTCCTCTGTTGCCTTATAAATAATTATTAGAGAAATTTCAACTGACCCATTTTTGTTCAAGGACAAATTTGTTACTCATCGTAGGTTACTTTGGTATGCAGTGATTTCTTCCAGATTTTTGATGTTGATTGGTTTATCTCTTACCTCGCAAAGGATGTTCCAATTGTTAAAAGAGTGCCGGAGAAGTTCATGAGGTCAATGGAAAAACCACCATATACCATGCGAGTTCCACGAAAATCAGAACCTGAATATTATCTGGAGCAAGTTTTACCAATACTTTTGAGGAGAAGTGTAAGATGAAAACTATTTGAATTATGAACGAAACATTCCGGTTCTTTGTTCCAACTTCCTTGTGGTGAATCTTAATTTGGTATGGTTTAGATGTCTGTCAGTGTGAAGTTTCTCGACGTCTAGATTTTTGTAATACTCAATGAATCTTTACTAGCTCCACAAGTGTATTTAGAATTTCTAGATATGTTGAAGTTGTGTCTTTTAAAGTGGAGTGCAGCAAGCTATTACTCAGAGGATTTGTTAGTCAGTGACTTGTAAAAATTATGCAGGTAGTTCAGTTGACGAAGTTCGATTACAGGCTTGCTAATGAACTTGATGAAGACCTGCAGAAGTTGCGATGCCGGGTCAATTATCATGCCTTGAGATTTACCAAATCTATTAGGAATCTGGGCCAGAAGCTTGTTGTGAGAATGCGTAAGATGGCAAAACGTTTTATTGCCGTTCACTTGAGGTTGGCACTCCTTCCTCTGTTGTGACAATCTTGCTTTTTTGAGGTTCAACTTTGCAAGCAAATGGATTAAACACTGTAAATATTAATGAGCTCTATTGTTGTCCTGAATTGTTTGTGAAGATTTGGGATTGATATTCAATCCACCATCATCCTTCCATTGAAAATCTTACCCAATCTCTATGTGGTTAACAAGGTGGTTCTGCTCTGCGTAATTAGAATCGCTCCTCAGTGGTGGAAAGCTCAATAGTAAACTACTTGAAATCTGTACACTGTGTGCTATCTCCTTGTCACCTTAATATGAGAATATTATACTTCTCTGTTCCCTGAGTGTCCTTGAGTGATTATACCAGAATAGTTAGCTATCCTGTCAATTTCATTTTATGGGCTTGATTTGTTACTTGCAGGTTTGAACCTGACATGCTCGCATTTTCCGGGTGTTACTATGGTGGGGGTGATAAAGAAAGGCATGAGCTTGGTGAGATAAGAAAGCGGTGGGAAACATTACCAGTAAGATTGTGATTTATGGATATTATTGAATCTTGTGCTAGTTGCAATGCAATTAGCATTTGCATTATCCAAAATAACAATTGTGAGTAGTAGTTGGTATTTAATGATCTCTTGGATGTCGAAGCTAAAAGTAATTACATTTCCGATTGGACATTCTACCAATGCTTTCTCTTCTAGTTGCAATGCAATTAGCATTTGCATTTTCCAAAATAACAATTGTGAGTAGTAGTTGGTATTTAATGATATATTGGATGTCGAAGCTAAAAGTAATTACATTTCCGATTGGACATTTTACCAATGCTTTCTCTTCGTCTATAGGAATTAAGCCCTGATGAGGAGAGAACACGAGGGAAGTGCCCTTTGACCCCACATGAGGTGGGTTTGTTGCTGAGGGCCCTTGGCTTCGAAAATAGTACCTACCTCTATATTGCATCTGGAGAAGTATATGGTGGAGAAGAAACTTTGAGGCCCCTTAAGGAGCTCTTTCCAAATTTCTACACAAAGGAGATGCTGGCTGGAGAAGAACTGAAATCTTTTCTTCCCTTCTCTTCTCGTTTAGCAGCCATTGACTATACTGTCTGTGAAGAAAGTGATGTCTTTGTCACCAATAATAATGGGAACATGGCAAAAATCCTAGCTGGTCGAAGGTAACTACATGGGAAAATTACTCTCTCAAGTTGGAGCTGTAACGATGCCCCCTGCGCAACTTTTAAATTTGACATGTTATTAACACCTTTGCCTAAGTGAAACAAAAGGTAAAGATCTATCGAGCATGAAAGACTAGACCTGAACATTTATCTAAAAATTTTATAAACAGCCGCCACCACCTAGCGGTGAGTGGCAAACCTATCCAGGGAAGTTAAATAGAATGGCAAAAGCCCCACCCCTTATGTAAATAAAATTTATGTACTTTTAAGAACTTCTCAGAGTAGACCCTTGCATGGTGGTTTTAATTTTATCACTCGACACATGAACGAATCTTGATAATATATATGCTAATCAGCACACCAACTTGTTTAGTGGGAGAAATCGTGTTAATCGACATCTCTGTGGGTTTAGAAGTTCTCTATTTGTGTTATTCTCCATGCACATGAATTTGCAATCTTCTTTCCTTGTTGAAGGCGGTACATGGGTCACAAGAGAACCATCAGACCAAATACGAAAAGGCTTAGTATGCTGTTCGCTGCACGAGACAAAATGGACTGGAGTATGTTTGCCAGAAAGGTCAAATCACGCCAAAGAGGATTCATGGGAGAGCCGGAAGAGATGAGACCTGGGCGAGGGGAGTTCCATGAATTTCCATCTGCTTGTGTGTGCAAGAAACAAAACCTGGATAGATTTGTCGATGCTTCCATGCCAGAGTTCATAGATAAAAAGAATGGTACAAGTGAAAGAAGTATATCAAAAGGAGAAACGGGAAGCATGAGAAATGGGTCTGTCTCTTCTGTAGAGGAAAACTACCACGAAGATCTTTTATCTAATTAGATGAAACTTCAGAGAGTTAGTGTGATGGCAAAGATCCGCATAACGGAGAAATGACATTAGTCTTGCTGCTGGAGCCTTTGGTTGAAATACTGGTTTTAAATGAAATGCATGCATATACAAGCTTACCTTTATCTTGTACTTGTATCAACTCCAAGGTTAATTTATATTATATATCTGTAATTGTTAAGTTGCTCTCGACTCTCGAGTTTGTGCTCACTTCTCCATTTGCTTTGGCTTTGTGCACATGCTGCTTGTTTATAAACGACTTTTCCTTTCCCTTCTTTTCTTTTTTCGTTAGAAAAAGTATTCCACTCGGTGTTGAGGTGTGAGCTCCGAAATCCCAATGTATCTGTTTATTCGATATTAAGCAGGAGCATGATCCCTCTCCTGTATTCGGTGAGTATTGGAAAAACACTATTCCTTACATGTTTTTGATATCCAAACGATTAATCCCTTCCGACGACTTTAACAAAGATATAGATAAACAACTATTTTCGTTTTTTGTAGATTACTTTTGAAATTACATATAAAATTTTAATATTTCATTAATATTTAAAATCTAAACTTTCTTATATGGTAGTATATTCGATTAAAAATTCATAATATAGAAGTGAGACAATAGAATCAATTATAAAAAAAATTAGAAAATGCGCAAAATTATAATTCATAAGTCACACCAACGTAAAGATAATTGTAATGAAAAGGTAATATCTCTAAGGATACGGGTGAATATATACAAGGTAAATATTTTAGTCCAACAAGCAGAAATAGTTAAAACTATATAAACAGAATGCTTTGGATTTAAGGCTCCCGAAACAACACCAATGAAAAGTTGAATGCTAGCTCACGTCGCGTATCATTTGGTCTATCGTAAGAGGCACATTATTAGTTTATGTAAATTGTAGTCTTTTGTTTTCAAGTCCTTTGTGAAACATGGCTTATTGGGATATATAATATTAACTGATTTTGCTAAAAAATAAGCGAATAATAATATTTTTGGTTGGTGTACAGTTCGGAAAAAAATACCTCTTTCAAAAAATAAAAATTTTAAAATGTAAAATTTTCCTCATTTCGTAGGAGTGGGACATGTTTCAGTTATTGCAAGAATAAGATGGTTCAAGTGTATTTTAAAAACATCTCCATTTTTTCTCAAGTTTCCACATGTTATAGGCACATTCTAGTTAACCCGAAACATATACACCAAAGTCCAAACGCATCAAACATGATCTGGAAAGGATATTCATAGTCAGAAACCACTGGCAATGATGAATAAAATGTGGCTGGCAATAAGATACTATCACAAAACATAAACTCAAAGGCCAAAATTATATTTGATCATTGCCTATCCAATAACGAACTATCATTTTCGGCAAGGGAAAGGATTACCATGCCACGATAGCCGCGACAGAAAAAATGGAGGATGGAGATCCAAATTTCGAACTCAGGAAACTGAATAACATGTTCATGTCATGGCTTACAAATTCCATGACAAATGAAATTGATAAAAACTTTATTTTGTATGTTGAAGGCTTATTCCCATATCGATAGTACATCATAACTGACTGAGATTGAGATAAATCCTAGATCGAATTTAAGCAAAATATCCAGTCTCGCACAATATTGCAACTCTCTATGATGATATTACCAGCTACTTGACAAGTTTGATGCTCCAAAGTGTAACTGCCCCAATGCCAGTATAAGTCAAACAACTCATTAAAAAGAGGCTGTACATAGTTCTTGTTAGCCTTGACAAGAATCTCGATGATTATAAGGGAGAGGTAAAACAATAGGATGAAGCCACTACGAGAAGCAATTTCTGATAAATCAGAAAAGATTATTTGGAAACTCCATCATCTCGTATCCTGATAGTAATGCTCTTGTGATCTGCAGAAGCAGATGTATCAGGCCAACAACAGACTAAAGAAATGAATACCTGGTGTGAACACTGTGAGAAACTACTAAAGAAATGAAGACCTGGTGTGAGCACTGTGAGAAACTTGATCACACGCCTGAAACCTGCCAGAACATACATGGTAAATTAGAAGACTGGAAGCCAACCATAGAAATGAGAAGTCATGGGAATGCAGAAACATATAAAGAAGCTGCTGGTGCCAACACTGAGACAATAATCCATTCAGCAAATAACAGATGAATTGCTTCAGATTTTCCATCACTAACAGCTTCCACATCCTCAAAAAATGCCAACGACAGAGGCGCGTAATAGAAATGTCTTTTGACACTTTCAACATCAGAACCACAACGTAGGATTGTTAAATCCGGTGTCTCAGATCATAACAGGAAATGAAACATATATTACCTGTTTCAGACCATGCCACATATTAGTGCACAGTATAGTGGTTTAACAATCAGTTGATGGAAGAAGTCAACTTTCCCCCCCTCAGAGGAATAATTGTGCCCAACACTTTTCAATCGCTGCTAGAATCTTCTTTGGTTTACAAAGTTCTACAATAACCATTTCCCACGTGGATTCTTTTGGGTAAAGAAAAGTTTTAAGCATCACTTCTATAACTTTTGATGCTCCAACAATTCTTTGTCGTTTGTGCAGCCTTATTACTAACTCATCTAGAAACTCTCTGCCATCTTGCAATGGATCAAACTTCTCCTTCAAATAAGTCAAGAAAATATTGCATGTAGTTGTATCAGGATCGCATCCTTGATTTAGCATGTCAGTTAAAAGATCGATAGCATGGGAAATGCTACCTTGTTTGCATAAAGCAGTAAGAAGTATATTATAGGTGACAACATCAGGTTTACTATTGGGTGCTTTACACAGCATCTCATTGAATAAATTCAAACCCTGTTTTACTGATCCAGCTGCACAGAGACCATGGATCATTGAACTATAAGCCACAACATCAGGGGTAAATCCTTTAGCCAAAAATTGCTTCCATATCATCAGAGCATGTTTCAAGTTTCCATGCTTGCATAGCCCATGAATAAGAACACTGTAACAAACTTCATTATCCATGAAATCCTTCTGAGCCATCTCTTTCCATACAAAAATGGCCTTGTCGTGATTTCCCACCTCAAAGAAACCCCTCATCAAGGAGCTGTAAGTGAAAGCATTTGGCATGCAACCAAAATCAATCATCTGGTAAAGGAAAATTTCAGCTTCATATGGCTTTCCTTCTCGACATAAACCATCAATTAGAGCACTAAAAACAACTGTATTTGGCTTACATCCCTGTTCTATCATCTGCTTCCACAATTTCGATGCATCTTCAGATTTTCCTTCTTTAAAAAACCCACTAATAAGAGTGGAATAAGCATACTCATTCACCTTGTAACCCCTTTCCTCCATGGCCTTCAACACATGCATACCATCAACAGCTCTTCCCTGCTTAACAAACCCATTTATTATTGTTCCAAAAGTGACATCATTTGGAATATGTTTATTTGACAACATTTGTGCCAAAAGACTAAATGCCTTGTCAAGCTTCCCTTTTAGACATAACCCATGTATTAGTGTGTTGTAAGTCACTTCATTTGGTGTGCATCCTTTTAGAAACATATTTTCAACTAGATTTCCAGCCCGGGTTAAGTCACCCCTTTTGCAAAGACCATTAATCAAAACATTGAATGTTGCTGCACTCGGGTAACACCCTTCTACTTGCATCTCGTCTAACAGAGCCACGGCATCATCAATTCTATCCTCTTTGCACAAACCATCCATCAATGTGCAATATGTGTACACATCTGGAACACACCTTAAAAGAGGCATGTCTCTAAACACCTCCGACGCTTTACTCACTTTTTCTGCTTTACACAGTGCTTTGATCACTAAGTTAAATGTCAATACATTTGGAGAGATGTACGTTTTACTGTTAATGACACAACTATAGAACTCAAGTGCACGCTGATACAGGCCCTCTTGAATTACCACATTAAGGACAGAGTTAAAAGACCTGACAGTTGGCCTGCACTGGAATTCATCTACCATTCTATCGAACAACACTACAGCTTCAAGGGGCAAATGCGCTCTCCCATAAGCTCTAAACACGAAAATGAAATTCTTCTCAATAAAGGTTCTCTTTTCTCTTTTCATAAGTTCAAAAACCATCTCCAAAGACCTAAAATCACCAGAGCTGGCGTGGTGCTCGATAAGAGAATAGAAAGTGGAGTCACCCCGCCTGTAAGAGCCGAATTTCTGCCCATGTTCGAATATTTTATCAGGAATTGGCAGGTCTCCTCGAATATGAGAAGCCAGTTCGTGGGTATGGGCAACACTACTACTAGGCCTCTGTGGTTCAAATGAAAATTCAGGTGGGTTCGAACAACCCGACTCAATATTAACGGAGAAGCTCAAAGAGTAGGAAAGGTTCAAAGTAGGCCAACTTCTCCCCCTAAATCTACAGATGGATGACATTCCTCTGTATCACCAGAAGGCACCGACTCCAGTCCACATATTTCGAGAATCAATACGGTTATTAAGTTCCGGGGGGACGCACACATGCACAGATGATGTATGAACAAAGAAACACGGGAGTGAACTGACCTCGAGCTTATCAAGACAAAGACCGGGCCTTTGTGGCGTGCTTTCATTCTACAGAATAACATACGCTACGCGGCTACAGATGAATGGAGAAAGAAGTCTTTAAGATGTGGAGAGGAATCCGACCGCATCGAACAAAACTCATCGGCGAAAATTTTCAAAGTCCTTTGAATCGGAACTTAGTCCACTGGTGTTATCAAACTGAAGGAGGAGGCTCTACATAGATAAATGACTTTTTTCCTTTTCTTTTTACCCATCCATAATTTTAAATGATTTTTAGTAAGCAAAACCCTCCCACTGAAGAAGTAAGTTTACACCCTAACTATTCCTATTTTTCAAACTATAAAATTCTAAAATAAATATAATAAAAATTTAATACACCAAAGAACAATAAAAAATTCAAAAAAGACAATACATCATTTTCTAGACTAAAATTTTAGTTACACCATACAAAGTCGACTTGTTTAATTTAATCATTTAATCATGTTTCGTTCACTCGATATATTCATGTTTTTTAGTATATTTTTCAAGGATTCAATAACAAGATCAAGATATAAGCCAAAATCTATTTATGAATAAATTTGCTTGAGCCAAATACAATTATTAAACACACAAGCATATAAACATTTGATTTAAGCCTATAATCATATAATTAAGTACAGAATCATTTACAATTTGAAATCTTATGTAGTATCCGTAAAAAGTAGAAAGGTTAGTTCATCAGCATTACAATCAAAGCAATGGGATCCGAGTAACGTTGATATCGAGTGTGCTATGACAGGTACACCACTTCGTTCATACTGAGAATTATCTCAATGCAGCCTAACCATGGAAAAAAGTTTGCTTCATGTTCTGTATTTTAATATTATGCAGGCAGCTGTGTATCAAGATGGTGGTGGCGGAGAACAAGAGTTGCGATGCATTTGCGACAAATTAAAGATCCAAAGGTTAGTTGAAACTCGTTGGAAACATTTTGCAGCCTCTCAGTGTGTTATAAAGTACTCCAACCTAGTGACTTTCTCAGCCCTTTATCCTTGATCATCAGTCTTGCTCTTTCCACCTCTTTCCACATCCCTAAAGAGCTATATAAGTCTGAGAGTAATACGTAGTACCCATCGTTTTCTGGGTCGGTTTTAGTCGCTTGCTTTGCTATCTTTATACCCAGATCTGTATTATTGTGCAGTTTGCAAGCAGTCAACAGAGTACCCCATATGACCCCATCTGGAGCGATGGGCATTGATGAAATGAAAGCTTCAGCCTCCTCCAAATTACCTGAACGTCCAAGAAGATCTACCATGCAGGCGTAGTGCTTCAGCGTTGGTACGAGGCTATGCTCTTTCATTGTTTGGAATAGAGCCTTTCCTTCATAGGCCAATCCGGAATGAGCACAAGCAGAAAGAACTGCCAGAAATGTGAGCTCATTTGGTCTAACGTCTGAGTGTTTCATCTGATCGAAAATCTCAATAGCAGATTTCCCCATTCCATGAATTCCATAACAGGAAATCATCACATTCCACGAAATAACATCTCTCTCATGCATTGAATCAAAGATTTCTCTTGCCATTTTGATCAGCCCACATTTCGAATACATATCAAGCAAAGCCGTATCAATAGTTGTATTGCACTCAAATCCTTGTTCATTAATGTAGTTATGTATTTCTTTTCCTTTTTCTGCCGCTGCAATTCGGCCACAAGCAGATAACAAAGTTACTATTGTTGCTGTATTAGGCTTCAGTCCTCCTGAAATCATTTTGTCAAAAAGAATTAAAGCCTCTGAAAAATTTTCATTCTGAATATAAGATGAGATCATACTATTCCATGAGCCGATATCCTTCTGTGACAGGTTGAACAATGTAAAAGCCATGGTTAGTTTCCCACATTTTCCATACATGCTGATAAGTGAATTTACAACTGCTATATTCTCGAACATCAAATTTCTAATGATATGGCAATGAATAGACTGGCCCAGATGGATGGACTTCAATTTAGAGCAAGAACAAATTACGGACATTAGACTATTCAAATCAGATCCAATTCCTCGGTGCCGCATTTCAATAAACAACTCTATGCAGCTCATTTCTAATCCCGCCTTTTCATAACCAACTATCATCAAGTTCCATGAGTCATTTTCCTGTTCATGACCTTTATTAAAGATCTTCTGTGCCAGTGCCATGAGTCCAAACTTACAATACATTGATACTAATGCATTGTCAACAGTGGAATCAAGTTCATAATTTTTCCTCAAGACAAAACCATGAAAGGCCTTTCCTTCAGACACCATCATGGCATTAGAGAAACCACAAAGCAAGCTACTAATTAACTTCCCATCTGGAATTACCCCACTTGCCTGCATTCTTATAAATATCCGAATGCTTTCCTGAATAGACCCCACTCTTGCATGCACACCAATCATTGATGTCCATGAAAATAAATCTTTACTGGCAACTTCACAGAATGCAACATGTGCATCCTCAATGCTTCCGCATTTTGAATACATTGACAAAATGGTAGATTGAATGATAGTTGAGGAGACTATTCCAGATTTCAGAGCCGATCCATGTAGACACCTACCTTCCAACAATGCATTCAAATCCCCACAAGCTTGGAAACCTCCTTCTAATGTCCGAAAATTCGGTCTCTCACCATAGCCACCAACCGCATACATCTCACAGAGACACTCTAAACCCTTCTCACTCTCTCCATTCTGCACGCACCCAATCACTAGTGCAGTCCAAGTAACAACATCTTTCACAGGAATTTCATGAAACAAAAGAAAAGCATCGCTAACAGATCCACATCTCGAATACATATAAACAAATGAAGACCCAACTGCGGAATTTTGATATAAAAGATTCGCTTTTGACACCATTCCATGAACACTAGCGCCTACGCAAAGCAACTCAAGTTCCGCACAGGCCGAAATAACCATTGGAATGGTAAATTGATTTGCCATAGTGCCTGAAAGTTGCATCTTTGAGAAGAAACCAAGGGCATGAAAATAATTTCCATTGGAGAAATGTGCTTTGATAATGGAGTTCCACAGAAAAGGATCCTTGAAACATAAGTGATCAAAAACTTTAGTAGCAGAATGAGGCTGTTCAACCGAAGCATAACATGCTATCAGCTTCGAGGCTATGAACATATTTTGCGCATGACCCGTTGTGATAATGTAGCCATGGGCACGGCTAGCTACGCTGGAATCCGTTATTTCACGCGTTAGGAAAGAATTGATATGTATTTCAACGCAAGTGGATCCCATATCCACGTAAGATGAGTGGAGACATTCATATAGATTTGGGAATTTGGATACTTTGTCAAAGCTGAACAATCGGAACGTCTTTTGCAAAACTTGATATGAAACATTCAACATCGAAATGCATCTAGAAAGTCAGCAGAGATGCCCCGTTTACATCCATATGGCAGTTGTATTAGAGATAGAACAATACAAATACCAACGAGAGGAAAAACAATCAACCACTGAAAATCTCGTTTTCCCATAATTTTAATATAATTTTGGAATAGAAAGCTTCAACAAACTAAGAAAATTTCTAAAGATCCCTTAAATTCCAGAAAAGTGTTTTTCTACTAGAGTGCCATTGGCAACTGGGACTAAAGCATTTTAACGCCCGACGAATGAAAATAATGTTCATCAACTACATCAGAAAAAAAAATTACTTTCCGAATATTAAAAAACATGTAATTCATTATTCTCTTAAAGTTCAATCTTTTACCATGAAATATTAAGATTAGCTAAGCGATTTGTATCCAATCTATTATTCGCCGGCTTCATCAGTTCATCCCATTAACTCACTCACCTGGAATTGAACCACGCTTTACTTTGTAACCCTAGCCCCGCTCACTCCAAACAAGAACAGAAAACGACGCCATTTCTGTCGACGAGTTCCGAAGCTCGAAGCTCGGAGCACGGAGAGAGAGATACCACATAACCAGTGTTTGTGTTCGTATGCAGAGAAAATACTGTGCAGTTGATTATGATGATCATATTGACCATTCCTCCTTTTTTAAAAATTTATTAAAAGTCGAGTTCCGTTTCGACGAGCTGTTTATATTTATAGAGTTAAAAAAAATTAAAAAAGTATGTTGAATTTATAAAACGTTGTTTAAAAATATTGTTATAAACTATTTTTTAAAATACATTTTCTAAGAACAAATGAATATATGTTTTATAATACAAAATATAATTAAAATTTATACGAAAGATCAATTATATTATTTAATAGATTAATTATTCAATGTTCTTTTAATATTAAGTTTTAATCATAAATTATTTTCTAAAATAGTTGAACTAAATTTGACGTATCTAAATGTGGAGTAAATAAAACCTACAAATAGATGGCCCTTAGCTCATATTTAAGGTTTGGTTTGACATGACTTTTGCTTTATAAGAATCAATACAATAATTACATCACAAATAATGAGCACCTAACTACACCCCAAATTTGCCATTAACCTCATCCAATACTAATAACAAAATGAAAAATACCAAAATACAATAATAAATGTTTTTTTTTCGGTTAGTTATCCAATAAAACCGACTTAAATTAATTTTTTTAAAACCTAGAAGAATAAACCTGCCATGTTTTTCTTCACATATGATATTATATATTGAAGCATCGTTCCCTAATATATTAATCCATCATCCGACGGCTAAACAAATACAAATTCGAATATCTTCGCAATATATTTTCCACTCAACATTACTAAGAATAGACATGGGGTAACTATAATGCTGTAAATATCTATATGCAATGTGCACTATAAACATGGAAAATTAACACGTATTAATAGAACCCAAGTTTCTGTCAAATCATTGAAAAAATTAGGACAGCTCGATCACTTGTGGTTCCAAATTCACCCACCCATTCAAATGTCAAAAGAAGAAGATACAACCTGAACGTCATAGTGAGATAGTAATATTCCTACAAAAAAAGCTTAACATATTAGGCTGCATGCTAGAACATTAAATGTGGGAATCAGGGAACCAATTTACAGTAGATAAGAATGAGGCTTTTGCCGGATTCACTTCGACTTCTATATTCTGAAATTAGTTAGCAAGACCTCGACCATCATGTGCAAACGGAGAAACCTACACCCACCATGGCTTCTCTGTTAACCCTTTCGAAAACACGTATCGAAACCTTGAATTATAAGGCAACCACTTGATCTTCTGTGAAGCTCTTTTATTTGGTCTGCTGTCACAGCATTTTTGTATTGAATCGCTTAGTTTCTTGTCCACATTCTCTGTGATCCATGGCAGTATTTCATCAACTGGTACAGAGACTTCCTTTGCATACTTTTCAACGAGTTTGGGTAAAAGTATCTTTTTGGACTTCTCTACGACTATATTGCCTTGAAGGAACTCTCTTTTTGCTGCTTCCAACTCCACTTTGATATTGGGTGCTGAATAAACGTTCAACTAGAAGAGGGAAATAAGATTTAATAACAACATGCTTCTGTTTGTTTTTATACTTTGTGGAAGGATGCCAAATATACGCAGACGTAAGACTTCAGGAAGCCAAACCATTACGGCTCAAACCCCGCAAGAGTACGGTGAAGCTCAATTCGATACACTTTGTCGGTAACTTCAAATTCATTCATTTTGCAAGTAATAATTTACTAAAACTAGTAGAGAAGTCTATTTTACTAATTACTGATGCTAACAAATTTCCCCCACTAACCAAACAAGAGGGTAAAGGTTTCAATGCTCCACCTTGTTTAAGTTCATGATGATAAAATTTTGGTTTCATCGAAGAATCAACCTTCAGATATTCTGAATCCTCTACTGGTCAGAAAGTCTACGGTAGTGAAATTTGGATGAGAACCTCATTCCGAAAATTACGTCAGGAGATTACTGTGAATTTTGGTGCTTACCACCGAAAAAGTGTCTTCGTAGATGATAAAACAGGCATTGGGTTTCTTCTGTTGAACCTAGCCACAACTGGTTTCAAAAGCCAAAAGCATCATTTAAAGTATCTTGGTTGCCTCTGTTTAAGTGACATAAAAAATTCTCTTTGATGACATCGTAATTATAAACAAGGAAGAGACTTTCTGGGTGAAAATATTTTCACAGCAAGGGACAGACTGACAATAATCTATTATGTTTTATCTGATAAGGTTCTCAAACCACCAGATGTTGTTATCAAACTTATTGGATTTATCTGGTGTCTTCTGATAATCTAAAAGTCCAATGCAATCTATTTATTGATGAACAACAGAAGGCTCCTAGTGGTCAAAAAACTACTGTGTTTGCAGGAGAACAGAGCCTAAACCGCTCATAGCAGCAATTTTTATCATTAGTAAAGAGAAGGGACTATGATACCGGACTACTGAAGAAAATTACCATGGGATCAGAAGAAGCTCCTGTACACAGTGCAAAACAAACGAGTGGTTGAAAATCTTGAATCCTGTATTTTGACCTGATAATTTTTCTTTCCTCTCCAGATTTTTTCCTCAAAGCAGTTGATAAAACAGTCTCCAACCACTGTAACGGAAATAAAAAGGCATTGTGATGCATATTTTGTATAGTACGAATTTGCTCAATTGACATGGTATGCAGTTTCAGTTCATGATTTTTTATATATTTAGATGAGATTAAACCAATACCTGCCCTAGTCGAGGTGTCCGATAACAAAATATTGACTGCTCAATCGTATTTGCGCTGATCACATGACCACCAACATTATAAGCAGCCTGTATCATGCCAGCAATTATGATGAATTAATAAGCATACAAACAGAAAATACGATACACTGAAAATCACAAAAAATCTCAATTTCTTGAGCAAACAATGCCTCAGACAGAATAGACAGTCTCCATGCGGACACTTGAAGACAGAGCAAGCACTGTCCATATACATTATTCCCCTTTTTCCTCATCCTAAATCACACCCATACCCCTTTCTTAGCACCCTAATACACCCGACCTCTTTCTTTATATGTCCAAGCATCCACATTCTGTGGTGGCCACTCGCTGCATAGACGAGGAAGGAATAGGTAGTTGGAAATAGAGTTTAGGTCAGGAGAAGAAAATAAAAAGGAAAAGAAGGAGACAATTTTTGTAAGTAAATTTTTTTAGCATTTATTAAATCCAGGGATTTTTTCAAATTCCTTTTCATTGCTAAATAATTTAAACAATTGAAAATTTAATTTATCTCCCATTTATTTACAACATATTTATATTAACCACAATGAATCTTAAATGACTCCAATATTTTTAGAATTGAAATCCATTTTGGATAGTATACATGGAGTGTAAATAAGTGGAAGATGAATCTGAGTTTCAATTGCTAAGAGATCTAACAATGCAAGTGAATTCGCAATATATGTATTTCAAATGACTAAATCCAATTCAACCTAATGTTATCAAATTCCAGGAAGGTGCAGGTAACCATGACTCTCATAACGAATTTTTTGTGAGTTTGAACTTATAGAGTTAGAAGTAATCTCCCCTACCCTTATCACTTCGATTTTTCACAGCCAAAAGTTTTCGTCTTGTAGCACGTCATGGAACGTGACTAACCTCATTTGTGAAGCAATAATTTCTTTTCCTTCTATCTTTGCATCACCCATTGCTATTGAGAGCAATAAATATTAAGCACGTAGCAACAATTGTTGAATCATATCAAGGGAAAATTGTGATCGATCGAATGTTTATCATGTCAATTATTTGAGTTCCAGTAAATATGGCAGCTAATTCTTCTCCGTAAATTGTACATGAACACTTGCACGGATTAAGATCAACGTTACAGACATTGGACAATGAGAAATAAAATACACTTGGAAAATGACATCCACACCTTGTGAAACAATGCTAACCTTCTGAGCGAGTTGTGAGGTATCCCAAAAGCCAAATATGCCTTCATGAACAGAATACAGTAACATTAAAAGATAAACTATGGGATCTGAAATGACAAAGTACCATTTGTGTGAGATTTACATGCATAACCAAGGAATTGTATAAGTTGATCCAAAATGCTATTTGGGCATTGGCATCCATCTTCCGCACGTTGACTTTTTCAAGCTGTTCCACCATAACTCTGGAATGTAAGGAAACAGCCAATGATAATTTAATTTATTGAATGCAAAGATTAAATATTATAACGTTTAAAGTATTGCTTTATGAAAGTTCTTGACTAGGATGAATAAATATGAAGTTCCAACAGGTATGCTCCCGACCATGGTTGTTCAGATATGAGCTCCTTGCTCATAGTAGTAATATACAATTAATAAAGGGTACATATAGAAATTCATATCTGTGCCATACTTGACATCTTTTGTTCTGGTTTTGTTCTATTTAGGTGTTTCTAAAGGGGTGACTAATATCTTCTGATGATACACAAAGTTTATGATAGACACATTATCCAATATCAACTTTGAAGTTTGATTCAATGTTTTCCCCATGCATCAGTTAGCATATCTCAATGGGCAGCGGCGAGATGCCAAAAAATGCTTGTAAGAAGGTTGCGCCCAGGATATTCGATTTGCATGAAAAAGAAATCTCTTGGATGCATTGTAAGAAAAGGGAATTTCACTCATGAAACAAGTATGACCAGAACAGATTCTACATCAATGAGTGGTTCCTCCAAAGAGTTAAGCATACAAACTACTTACATGTCATTAAAACATTTACGTAATACAAATTACATTGGCAACTGCAACCGTTATATGAATAGCTCAATCTGAATTCTGCAGAAATTCAAGTATCTAAATGCCCACAATTGTCTACAACTCAATGTCAGAAGAAAAAAAATCAGTTCAGGGAAAAGCTACATGTCATGACTTTGTATTGTGCTTTAGAAGTTGTGTGGGAGAGTAACTATATTTTCTTACTTCTCGGATTTTACATGACGAATTTCCAGAGTCTACGAAAAGTTGGCAGCGGAAGACTACCTACCTGTAGTTGCTGATCGCATAGGATGCACGAGAAAAACGACTCTTGTCTTTTGATATCCAAGGTATTTCAACTGTTGATTTGGTAGAGCAATATTTCCTCTCTCCACCACTCCATCCTGGAAGTATAGCACCAGTAGACGACTTCGATGATAGATGAGATTGGTTTTGTTCATCACTAGCTGATGTACTTCGAAGCCAGCAGTAAACAGCAGCCATGCACCTTACCATTTCCTCTGCCAATTTACTGGGGCATTGATAGAGATGATCTTTCAGAGTTCGTGATGCATAATTTTTACTTGCCGTTGGTACCTGCTGCATAATCCAATGAAAGTGATCATGGAGAGTAGCTGTACCACCGGTTTATCACATAAAGATAGTCAAAATTCAAGTGAAAAGAATTTCTAGTGTTCAGGTAATTACGAAACCATAATGAAGGGATTTTTCAATTAGACCACTCAATAATTAGAACTTTTCCTCCGATATTCCAGTCCCCATTCACCTGTTACAGTGGAACTTTTAACTTTATGAACTTGAATGGAGTCATAAAATAGCAATCATATTTCATCTGTAGCCTGTCTGATTTGAATGTGTCTCTTTCCCTCTTTCCTTTTTCTATTCTAGGACATCCATCCAAAAAATGATGTAACTCACAGCTAACACTTCAACAGTGTCAAACTATAAAACCATTGATTGAGTCAAACAGTGAATTGTTCAGAAACAATATAAAGTTCTCACTTAGGACAACTACTTTTTAATTTAACCGGAAAACCATAAAATGGTAAAAACACCCAAAGTTCTAGAACTAGGATGAAGATAGCCAATCATCTTTCATCCCTCATTATAGGTCAAAAGTAACCACAAGGGATGACATTTCATAAAAACACAGAAAATATATTTTAAAATTAATAAAAACAAAATATAATATATACATAATTTTTTTTAATTATATGGGATTTTTTTACATTTGGCATTTGAAGTGCAATTTTCACCAGAAAACTCAGCCAAATTCGTGAGGCTGGAAACTAGAAAGTGAGAGAGGACATTAGGAGAGAAAAGTGAGAGAAACGGAGAAAAATGGTGGGAAAAATACCACAATTCATACCAAAATTCTAAAAAATTTACACAATATACCTTATACACCCAAAAAAGTGTTTGAAAATGAGGTGTAGTAAAATCCTGCACCAAATCACCCGTAAAATCCAAGAACATGAAGAACATTTCTGCAAAATTCCTAGAAACTTCATTCCAGGTAACTAGTTTTGTGATGACCGAGGCTCAAGAGGTTGCACGGATGAGCGGCTCCTGGCAGGCTTCTAGGCGGAAGGGCACATGAATGAACCGATCTCACACCGAAATGAGAGGGATTCCGAGACTAGGAAGTTATAAGACTGTGTAGTGTTGGGGTGGACTTATCATATTTAATTGATACTAATCATACCAACAAGATGCATCTTCTTTTCGGTAGCTCATCACTTAAGAATCCCAAAATTAAGCGTGCTTGACTTGGAGAAATTAAGGGATGGGTGACCCCTTGGGATGTTTCCTAGGGTGGACAAAGCACGTGGAAAAGACCAGTGTTGGTACAGTGCGGACAGTCGTTAAATCTTGGGCGTTACAAGTTTTCCTTCCAAATTTTGTCCTTGAATGATATCGTTTTCCACCACAACATGAAAGTTGTTCAAAACGTTTCTAGTTTAACATATGCCGGCTGATGATCACCAGAATCACCATTTTTGTTGATCGAAACTAGCTTGATCACTATCTTGGATTTTCAAAATCTGGACAAAATCTATTGTGGATTTCAATATACGTACTGAACAAAACGGTGTAGATCGTGCTGATATGAACCGACCGTAAAAAAAATTTACGCGCACCACCGCGCACGTAACTGCTGGAAATGTGGTGAAGTTATGTTAGGGCATGTCATTGATTTTATATGGATTTTAAAGTTAAAATGATCTACACTTTTCTACATACAACAATCAATCCTTTATCCCATCTAAGTGGGGTCGATTATAAAGATTATTTTTATCATTGGACAACACAGCTTCGTCCGGAAAGTGAGTCCAATGAACTACGGGTTCTCAACCCGAGCATATGGTCCATTTGAACGTCGTCTCCAGTCCGGAAGCATGAGTTCTCATTGGCTTGTAAATATGATCGATTGTGCAAAATCTACTTGAGTGTGGGGGAAAAGTGCCACACCAGATATTGTTGGGAGCCACCTCTTTAACCCATGATTTTCAATTCAATCTTCATCCATTATTGTACTTTATTTGACCCGATAGTTCATAACGATACATCATCGTTAACACATGTCATCATATTGAAATATACATATTGATATATTAGTGTTTTGACTTGTTATGATTATATGATACATTAAATTACCACACTAGATCCCCAAAACTCTCTATTTTTTTAATTTATTATAAATTTCAAATATAGGATTCTAGATTCGGATTAGAAATGAGATTGTTAAAGTTGAAAGGCTGGCTTAACAAGACTGTGACTTTACAAAATCCTACCATTTAGTTAGTATTTTAATTTTTCTTTTGTAAAGACAAAGCTGTACACACTTCAGCTGTTGTAACTTGAATATATGACTATAATACAAGTCAAAGGCCCACAAATTCATTTGTGAAGTCATAGTAATTCTACTAGAGGTACAATTCAAACTCTAAAATTTGAACCTTCTATGAGTTTATGTATTTCACTGACACAAAAATGAACTAAAGCTCAATGGAAAAAGCAAGAATTCCAGAACATAGGACTTCAATCATATAGTTATAACTATCATTAGTACAAAGATCTCATCTTTATGCAATTCAAACTCGTAAAGTTGTGTATACCAAAAAAGATACTAACCTTGATTGAAAAACTTTTCCCGAAATGCATGCTCTCTTTTGCATTAAGTAGTGAAATATGTCTTGTTTTCGACTGCAACAAACTTTTTTTCCCTGAATCATTTATAGTAGCCAGAGAGTGGAAGTTTCTTAAAGGGAAATTTTTTGAGGAACAGAAGGCACTTGAAATGATACTTGGATGTCTCCTTGATTCACTCTTTGCATGTGCAGGAGAGGTAACAACAGAGTTATGCTCTGAAGTTGGCCTACTAACATATTCAAATATGCTCCTGTAGAGCGTGAGGACATGTTGTTCACGCTTTGCAACCTCTTCTTCAAGCAATTCTATTTCCGATATCAGCTCTTTTGTCTGAAATGAAAAAAAAATTATGTTAATTATGAGACATGAATAAAATTCTAGTTAAAAATAACATTAAACAGTTGTGAAATGGATGTGCCATTCATGATATTATAACATTGTTCGTCAATGTAGGGTACAGAGACTCAATAACTTAAACGAAGTGCTAAAGAGAAAAGATGCCTATTGAATGACTCAATTAGTGTCTTCACAAAATGTGAAACACATGACAGTGAACACATAACGTGAATAAGGACATAGGTCTATCCTACTCTAAAGAGTAGGACCTCAAAAGTCGGGCATGTGGAGAAGTTTTCCTATAAAACTGTATTGTCAAGGCATAACGAACTGTAATAAAATTAGCCTTGGCCTCAGTGTCACATGCACTTCGGTCTCAAATGCATTCAAAAGGCCAAGTTGACAATCACATATCTGTCAACCAGGTAAGGTCAGAGATCTGTTAATCAGCTGTAAGGTGCAAGCAAAAAATTGACTCCATTCAAAGAGCAGAACTCAGTCATACTTTGTTAGGGAGTTTGAGCATGAGCATATAGATAGGCCCAATCCTCCTATAACTAATGTATACAGCAGGAGGCCCAAGGCCCAAGAAAGAGACTAGCAATAGAATAAATAGAATAGTGAGCGCCAAGAGAAAGGCATCAAGTTAGTTATCACTGTTAGCACTATCTAGCTAGGCTAGAGGTTACAGGGGCAACCCTGGGTTGTTACTGCATATTCTTGTACCACATTTACGTGAGCTAATATACTGTTATTCCTTGAATCCCACGTGAATTATTATTGCTCTTACCTGGTGATCGTGACCGCATCATACTTCCACACAATTATCACACAAACCTGATGTAAAAGATGCTGTCTTCAAGCTCAATGTGAACTTTAATAGCAAAAGAACCGACACTAATCAGACAATTAAATATATAGTCATACAAGTAGTACAGGAAAAAGAAAAACACAAATGGCAGGTAGATGTTCAAGTAGGAATCAGTCCATGCAGGATCTAGAATACGTCTAAGTTCAGAGGATAATAATGAAATCTGATATGAGCTCCAATAACGTAGATTTCAAATTCTAAAAGGATGATTCTCCTGTCATTTAGGGATAAGTCCTAGCTGTGCCTGAAATAACCTTCACGAGCTTCATAGTCAAGGGATAACTTGAAAAGTTTTAGGAGTCTAGTTCAGGTAAACTTACTTTTTACTTCACAGCTGGATATATAACACCAGAAACACTAGAACTGTCCCCAGCAAAAATTGACTTACATTTCAGACTAACAATTTCTAATGCTGAACTAAACAGTTAAAGACCAAGGGAAAGGAAGGCCCCATGGAGGTGACTAATATATAGAGGTTTAAGTGTCACAATTAGACCAAGATCCAGTTTATTAGCAATAATTATTCTTATTATCGGGATAAAAAAAAGCATGTGAAGATATTCTTATTATCGGGACAAAAAAGCATGTGAAGATAAGTTCCTCGTGTTGAAATATTTGAATGAGTCAATGACACTTATCCTACAATTCTGAATATGTCCAGCTCATAAGTTTGAACTGAAAGTGCTATTCTATGTAAACACCATGTTTCCATACACTTATCAATTATCATGTATCCAATATTAATAAATTCAAATAAGTACATGTAGCCAGCTACTCCTAATCGAGGATCATTTGCCATCAGAACTCTTAAAGGAGGTAGGAATAGGAGAAGGGGGAAATGCATCTTGAAAAGAATACAAGAACATTTGTTGCGTGATCAAAAGACAGGAAAGGCGTCTAATTAGGAGATAGATCTCAATCAATTCAGAACAGATTTAAAGTAAAGAAGCAACAGGAACTCTTACTCAAGTTACCTGAGCAGCAAAATGACGATGCCCAGGAGATAATGTACTAGAAGCTCTTCCCATTGCCCTTTCAAGAACCCCACGCATAGACCTCTCCTGCTGCAGGCGTAGTTGTAATTGGTCAATCTGCAAAAGTTTCTCGCCCGATTAAATATTCTAGGTTAGAAACAAGCCATATTTCTCTGAAATTACCTAGTAAACACAGATAGCATGCATGTAGTATGAATGTTGTATCATCAGCAATAAAAGATGGTGGTAAGACAAAAGGAGAGCTATCAAATCCTCAAAAGCTAACCATGATGATACCCCTTAATATCTTCAAATGTAAATGAAATTCAAAGAAAAATTTATTGTAAATAAATTGAAATCTACAACATGCTTAGACAAATAATGTTATTAACTCTAAGAAAATAGCATGAGCATTCCAAAACAGGTCAAATCTGAATGAGATGTCATAGTCTACCACAGGTTTAGACAGTAGGTAACTGGCACAGGTTTCAGACTTCACTGGTTTCAATCGGCCCCAACTCGTAATTCAATTGCCAAGTTTGAAGTGGCCTATTATTGGATATTATACAGAAAATAGTAATCATATACATAGAAACAAGAGGAAGAATCCTGAATGAAAATCAACGAATAATTTTGGTCATAAGAACAGATTGAGAATTCTTTCTTGATGTTTATCCTGTTAGCTGTGAATTCCTCTATTTCAAACAAATTTTGCTAAGATTGTCCCATTAAATTTTAACAATTTCTGGTAAAGCATTGATCTGGAAAATCACTTACATCTTGTTCCAAGGAGGCTCTTTGATTTGAGATGTCATCCTTAATGCTAATATTCTTGTGAAGCGGGCTTGCCCTGCTACTGGTACAAGGCACAATATCCTGTGGATATGGACATTCAGTTAATCCTATTTCCAGTTGGTTCAGGTATTATTTCCAATATTTTCCCAAAGTATACATCAGATACTTACAGATGATTGATGGAAGTCCTTTCTCGGAAAATAAGAATCCACAACTGTTGGAGGATTGAAGTTTTTCTCGGAAGCGCTGCAAATTGGATCAAGAAAACGAATGTTTGAAATATTTCTTCATTAGATAACAATTAATAAAATTCAACAAAGAAGAATAAGCTCCTAGCTTAAGGCTCCATCAAACAGTGGAGCTTAGTTGCTTTTTTCTCGGGCTTAAAAATTATCATATCTACTGAAGGAAGCATCTTTGTACGTCGCTTTAGTTGGCTGTACAAGATTGAACTGTTTATCAGTTCATACAAAATATCACCACTGACTCAACTTTTATCTTAACATTCTTCCATTATAAGTTTTGAAAGAGTTTTCCTTCGTTTCGTTTTAAATACTCCCCAGGTACATAAACTAAGTGATGAAGTAGATTTCATATTTCCTCTTCTCCGGTTCTTACATCAATGAACAAAAAATGTGTGCACATATTTATCGAGTCACAAGAAAAATTTTTTGTGGGATCATCACTCCATAATCTTTAATTGCATTCGCATTTGCAGACTAAAAAAGAAACTAAAGTGATCACAAAATGCAATGTCATGAAGAAGGACGGTGATAAACCTCTTGGAACGCCTATGCTGTGCATAATACATACGGGTAGAAGAATCTTCATTTGCTCTCTCCTTATCCTCCTCTACCACTGAATCATTATTTTCTTTATTTATCTTCGACATACTTAAAGCAATTCAATATTTTCAGATTCTTCTCCAGCCAATCATGCTGTGTCCCCCCAACAACTATATATCCACATGTAATATATGTACTCTAAGCAATTCCAAAACACACAGGCACATGGCCAATATGACTAAGCCACAACTTACTAGATATAAAATCATAAATACACAAACCCGAACACAGTTATGATGACCCCAGAAGAACAACTGAAAGAATCAAACCAATGTAGGAATTTAAGTAAGAAAACACGTCAATTTATGAACGTGGGTTCGTGTTAACAATGTATGCGAACTTAATGAATTGGTGAAGAACAGTAAAAGCATAAAAGAAATGTAGAAAGCATGCATCAAGCACTTACTTCAAAGAGGAGCTGGGACCGAAAATTGAAATCTTTCAGCTTCGGGTAGTTGGGAGCATTCAATATGAACATTAACTTCGTCTGCCACTTCTCACCAAACAATCGCATTGTGTATAATTGTATACTGATAACTGTACCTTTCTTCCTTCGCAATTTGATGGTCTCAAAGCGTCGTTTTTTGCCACTTACATCAAGGTCCTGGCTCAGAACGTCAAGTGTGTCTCCAGCAAAATGATTAATAATCACTAATCATTCTGGAATATATATAAATTCTGGTATATACGTGGAAAAACAATAAAAATTTCATTTAAATGATAAAACAAAATATAATAAAAATAAAGTTATAGAATACATCTATCTAGGACCGAGTTTTCAGCGCATGGCCCATTAAGTAATTAAAACTAGGCCAACTGCCGAGGTTTAATTTATAGAATTCACTAGTGGGCCGAGATTTGGAAGCCCAGATCCTTAAACTATTAAAAGTAGGAGACTGTCAAAAACCCAGCCAGTGAAAATTTAATGAGGCCCAGTATCATTCTATAAAAAATGCACGTGCATATATAATTTGCACATATTTAGAATTAAAATATATATCTTACTATTATACATTTAAATTTAATGATGAATATTTTTATTGTAAAAAAGTTTGAGTTTTTTTTTTTTATAGTTTTTGTGTTTATATTAAAAAAATTAGATAGTGGTTAGGGTAAAGGTGTAATATAGGGAAATTTTGGAGTAATTGATTATATTATTATATTATAATTATTAAATGTTTTAAATAAATAAGAGATAAAAATTTAAACATTCATTAAAATGAAAAAATATTCGTTAAAAGTTCTATATATATATATATATATATATATAAGATAAAAGAAATATATGGTGTGGGATTTAAAATAGATTTATGAATTATGATATCCAAACGATTTTATCTCGTTATTATTATTTGTGTGTCATAATATCTAATATTAGAATTTCCTGTCATAATGTTTATCGATTCGTCCACTTCGTATCTGAGTTTGATTTGTCGTTGTATTTAATATCATTGTCTTTCTCGACTCTGTACATTCTCACGTCCTTTTGGTCCAGTTTTGTAGATTCATTCGACCTCCATAACCATCAACTCTCTGAAAAGAGCTATGTCGCGGGAGAGAGGTAAGCGGATTACCCTAGCACCAGTTCAAGAGGTATGCCAATCACCTGCTTGTTAATTTGCACTTCTTACTTTTCATTTTTCTTTTCTGAATTTTTGTGCTGCAATGTGTTGCTACCTATTTTCAGTCTTCACTGATAATTTTCTTTGTGGGTTTTTCAATTTATTTGACTGTCAATTGCAGAATATTGAGAAGATTAAGCAAGTCGTTGAAGATGGCAATTACTACGGCGCTCAACAGATGTACAAAACTTTCAGTGCGAGGTATCGTAATCCTGTTTACTTTCATCTTTAAATGCTTATGCTTTGATGTGGCCTGCGGGTAGTGGTGGTATTTGTTAACAGATATCCAGTAGAGTTCTGCCCATTTCGACTTATTACTGTTAGTAGCTTAACATTGTCTCTGTTAATAACTGCAGATATATATCTGGGGATAGGTATTCTGACGCCTTGGATATTCTTCAGTCTGGTGCTTGCTTAGAATTAGAAAATGGGCAGGTCTGTTATGGCTTTCTTATTTCGATAACTGATGTATTAGTAACTCCATCTCTGTAACAAACCTATTCCACAGTACTATTACTGATCAATATGCTGACTGACTGGGCTATTTTATTTAGTCAATCAGCAGTTATCTCACATTCTTTCACAGTAGAAACACTGATATGCCAGGGGCTCACTAACTTCTAGGTTACATGTGGAGCTGAGCTCGGTCTCATGTTCGTGGAAACCCTTGTTAAAGGGAAGTTTCCATTCGATGATGATACTCTTGGTCAGTTATTCTTTTATGTTGTTTTTGTTTTCAGAAATGTCATTGTTTGTTAAAATTCTTAGAATTTTGACAAATAAACATATTCTTTCTTGTTTTTCATCAGTATCCTCTGTAAGTGTGTGCTATCATCAGTGTCATTGTAGAGTTTTGGTGGTTCTATGACTGGGGAAGTACATCTTTTATTGCGTCTCTTTGGTAAATCTTTGAGTTTCGGGGTTGAGGGGTTGGGTGGGGGTTGGGTGGGCTCGGTCTGGTCTGGGAAAACCTGGCTAGGGAAGACCTGGATTGAATAACCTGGCTTGAACTATCTGGCAGGATCTTTTACCCCTTCTCAGATTTTTTAGGGCAACTGGCTTTAGTTTAGACAAACTGGATAAATACCCCTACCCGGTTACTTGTTTATTGAGTCGAATTTTATGTATATCATGTATAAATATATAAATTGTAGCAACTGGATGTGAAATTCAGATTCAAAACTACTTGCTTGTACCTTTGGTCCTATTGTAGGAAATGTTTTAAACAAAAGAAAAAAATTATTCACGTTTCCAAATAAATGAAATTTGGACATGAGTTTTCTTTTTTCTTTTTTGGAAATATTGAATCCAACAGTCACATAGCAAAAGGTGATATTTGCTTAGATGGAGATGAGAACCATTGCTAGGGGCTTTCAACTTGGTCATGTCTCTGGAGCAATCGAAAGCAATGGGATAGATAGAGTTTAAAACCAAAGTTTCAATGTTCTATTATTTGTTTATATGTCGGGATCGAGACTTTGATGCTATTGTGAACTTGTATTTGAGGGTTTCCAGAGATCTGTTCTGATATTTGACGCATCGTCTGATGGGTAATTTCCTTTTGTAGCTTGATTTATGGGTAAAGTAATGTGACGTGCTATTGAAGAATCTTCTTTATTTGATATTCCAAAGTTCAGTTCAAGGACATGTTTAGTTTCTCATACTCGGTTTATGAACTATAGATCGTATCAGGAAAATATATAAGAAGTTTCCTCAGATATCAGTGCCACAAAATTTGGATCTTGCCGATGATGATGGCATACAAAAACTTTCTGAAGCTCTTGGAGCTGCGAAAGTACGTGTGGAGGGTTGCTCATCTTTTTTGAAGGCTGCTATCAAGTAAGATATTCTGCTTAATTTCTCCTCATCTTTCTCATTAAGGCATTACAGTTTGGCTAGGCAGCATTGGACATATCGCAATTTTCTTTGGCCTCACAATGACATAACAGCAATTTTCTTATGTTCTTCCATTAATATTTCGTACCATGAGTGGTCATCTGATTAGGAATAAATTTGTTTTGGTGCAGAAATTATCGTAATAAATTAATGTGGCAGATAGATGAGATGAACAAATACTTCGTATTGAGCAGTATATGAAGATTTGTACACTTTTTACTTCCTAGGAGTGGTATTAGCATAACATTGTTGCAGATTAACATAAATCGCGGACCGAAGGAATAAACTGCACCAACAAATTTGTTACAATCTTTTCAGGTGGTCTATTGAATTTGGAGCACATAGGAATGGGTCTCCTGAACTACATGATATGCTGGCAGATTATTTATATTCAGAGTCACCTGAGTTGGTATAGCTCCTAATATACTTGGTTCTATGTTATAAAATGCTACATCTTTTTTTCGGCGAGACATGATTCTATGTTCTCTTTAATTTATTTTCATCGCACTGTTAAGCTATCTCTATTAGATTTTTTTTCGTACAATATTAAGAAAAATCGAAGTTCATTTCTTTGAATGTATCCCTTGTCATTACTTGTGTTCTTCTATATGTCTGGCTTTGTCTTGTCCTTGTATGAGCTATTTTCTTTAATCAATATCTTTATAAGCAATTCTCCAGCTATGGTCCCTGACAGAAGCTATGTAACGTCATAAAATGAACTCTAATGTTCTACCCATGCGTCACCATCTTGTATCTTTTGGTCCCTTTTTCTACTGCTAGGCTTGCCTCCTGATTTCAGAACAAAACCTAAGAAAGGTTGCTTGGGACTCAATATATTCACATGCAAGAAGTAAACATACAATGAACATTTAGAAAACATGAATACTAAATAGTGACCAGCTGCATTAACAACGATAATAATGACATGTTCAGTCAATTCAGCTGTGATTAGAAAACCATAACGATCAGAATGAAACAGGCCACATATACCTTTGCTGCTGGAAACTGATCATTGGCCACTGACATCTATCAGCTGCTACTAAAACCTACTGGTGCTCAGATCCATGCATGTGATATCCGCATATGGAATCATCAGAGCAAGCATCCACCCTTCACAACTGATAATACTATAATCTGCGCTAATACTGAAAGTGCTTTTTTTCTGTACTATTCAGAATTTAAGGATTTTTAAGTGGTTTAAAACTCATGTAACAATTCACCCTAATACGGAAAAACAAATTATAATACTTTGTTCTTAATTAATACACTTTTTTGGCTGACCTCTTTACTGAAACACATAATTGATTGCTTAATTTACTTGATGTCCCAGAACTACTTGTTTATTGTCACAGTGATCATAATCTCCTCACCATGCTATAAATATCCATTTATTGTTTCAGGACATGGCCAAAGTGTCATACCATTTTGTTAGAGGGAAAAGTCCAAAGAAGTTTGCTGCTACGTTAGTCAATTTCATGGGCAAGGTGTGACCCTCAGATTCATATTTTGACCATTCTCTTTTCAGCTGCTAGTTTAAGTTCCAGAAGTGTGTTGATTTATCCAGTTGTTTCATTATTTGAATCAGTTGATTGCAATAGTAGCTTTGGTTTATTTAACAGACAAGTCATTAGATCATGCCATGGGAGACTATCTGAGAACTGCAGTGCGTCTTTTTATTGGAATCAATCTAACTTACATTTTTTAACACAGTGCTATCCAGGTGAAGATGATTTAGCTGTTGCTCGTGCAGTTTTGATGTAAGTTTTCTTGGACATAGAATAAGTGCAACTAGGAACTTGTAGTTGGGTCTCAATTAATGCAGTTATTTGACTATAACTTTGGACCACACATCTTTTGGCTTGTTGTTTAAGTTTGTAGACAGCCACCTCTCAACTGAGTCATGGAGTGCATCCACCTTGTTGACTCAGTCTATATGGTTATTTAATTCATACAATACAGTGGTATGCGGAAGGAGTTGTTTAGATATCCCTTGTAGACAAAGTAATGCATTTAGAAAAATTAAAATGTCTTCTCTTGTACTTAGTGATGCCTAAATTTACTCTGAACTTTGATCAATTTGTTTAAAATTGAAATTTTTATAGCCCTTGGGAGCTGCCCGGATATTTGTTCATCCTTGTCAACCAAAATTTTCATCAATGCAAATAGCTTGTGGATTATGTGTTGGTGAACTTGGTGTATTCCTTTGGGGATGGATAATCAGATTATTGATGATTTAGCTGCTGCTGAACATGCTTGTTTACAGATTGAAACTACATTTTTTGGTGACTGATAGATTATGCTGCCTCTGGCATAGGGTCTAGAGGGGTATTGTATGCACTGAAAATCTGACAACCTGCTCTTGACCTTGAGTTATTAATAGCCTTTGCTGTCAAAAATAAGTTAGGTTCATCACTATTTCCTAAGGTTGTCAACTGCCCTTTCGAGTTTCACTTCTAGTCATTATATGTTGATAAAATGTTTGTGACTGGTCTTTTGTATTATACATTTTCATTTTGATGATTTTTTTGAATTGAAATGCTGAATGATCTTTCTTTTTCCGGACCCTGTAGGTATTTATCCTTAGGTAATTTGAGAGATGCTAATTTCCTCATGGACGACATGAAGAAGCAAGTGCAATCTCGAGAGTTTGATTTCCCTCGATCGGAATTGATCCAATTCATTATTTATCTTCTACAGACGTAAGTCAACTCTTTTTATTGTCCCAGCCTTCCAAAGGGTCAGTTTTTGGCATCGTCAGCAGTTATGGAAATATTGGTGATAATGAGTTAGAGAGAGTCTTTTCAGACTGAAATGAGGAAAGGAATCACTCCATTGCTTCAGCCTTCATTCCTTGTTTCAATGCAGATTGCAGAGAGATGCTTTACCTCTTTTCAACATATTACGACAACGATACAAGTCAAGTCTGGAAAGAGAACCTATATTGAATGAGGTATGCATTTACTAGTTTTATCCTGGTCGAGTGTCTTTCTGTCTATCCTGCAATACCTGCGTTGCTGTTGTTGACTGTCCTCTTTGATTAGCTACTTGATGAAGTTGCTTGGAAGTTTTATGGAGTTCGAAGGAGAAATTCCATGCCAGGAATGTTCGGGGACATTTTCAAGGTATTAACTTTTGATCTGATTTCGTGAATAATACACTAGCCAAGTGAGATGCACTCTGTTTGCGTGCTATAGATTATTTGGTTTGATGGTTTGTTATCCATGATATGTTTATTTAACTAATTTATCAAAAGATTGCAAAAAAAATTCATGAAAATATAAGTTTTTTCTATTCAGCGACTGTATAGAATATATATTTTATCTTGGTAAATTCAATCGTTGACACACTAGGGACCTAAATATTTATATTATACAGGAAATATTCGGACAGTAGTTGGTAATACATTTTACTTCTATAACATTAAGCAAAAAGATACATTTTTATGATGATCTGTTGAAACATTTGGAGTTTTCCCTGAAGGCTTGTGAAATTTTATTTGCTACCTTACAGATGATGGCAGAGGCATAGGGAGTCAAGCAAATCGGGAATTATGATGGTCTACAAGCAATTCACTCCTGATTTCGAGATTTTTGGATTTTGAATACATATCTGGCCTTCATTTTCTGAAGAACATTTTCTATGCTAGCTTAGACGTGTTAATGGTTTTTCCGATGCTTTTCCTTTGGTGGAATATACCCAGTTAACAGTGAAATTTCCCGAAGCCTCAAGTGCCTTTTTCACCTGAACTCCCACTTTTTTTAGTTCCAATGTCAGACATACTTTGTCGAAATAGTGTTCCGAAATATACTCATAACTGATAGACCAGAACTATTTAATGATGAATGATATGCGGCGTGGTATCTATTATCTTTAAGGTTCAGGTCGTAGCTTCAAAGTATCTCAATACCAACATGTTTGAATTTGAATTTAAGTCAAAATTTGAAGATGATCTGTTTCAGTTAACATAAAATGACATGAAGTCCAATTTAATCAACTCTTGATACAAGCAAACTCAGCCTCAAAGCTTGAGCTTTCCACCCGAAAAGCTACATAAATGCTCGCGGAGGAGTCACCTCAACATGGCGTGTGTGATGACCTCAAAGCTCGTTGTAACATGATAAATGGGCTCAAATTTCGTCGAGTCAATCTTGTGTGTTAGAAAATAACATCATTTCAATCCTTCATATTGAATCAGTTCGGATTCATCCCAGTATAATCTATATAGAGGGAGACGAAGTAGTGCAAAAAGCTATATTGTATCAAAAGTATGATGCTACACCTTGTCTAATAAATCGAATAAAAGTTGAATGAAAGCATAAAAGTGTAATATCCAACCTCCTCAGATCTATACAGGCGAACTCGAGTGGACAATAATCTAGTTTTCTTATACGGGTTTTCCTGGATCAAACACACGAGCCCAGTTCCTGTGGTGAGGAGTCTGGACCAAATATGGAAAAGCATAGGATAAGACCTCACTGCTTTTGCTTGGCTTCACCTGTCCAGTAAGTTTTCGTGGCAACAAGTATTTTCTCTGGATTGAAGGGTCCACTTTCGTGATCCATTATTCGACTTTCCCATTTCATTCCATCTGTTATACTTTTGATCTTCACCAGAAGTTCCACACCATCTCTGAATATAACAGTGCCTTCAGGCCTCAGGATTCTATCCATCTCAAGGAGAATGTAAGTAAGGTCACACCTACAAGAGTAAATAAAACACGAGTTGGTCAGCAGATTCATAAATCATCACTGCCATTGCTTTACTCTAAATGGAAAAAAGAGGAAAGAATAAAAAGGCACATCACCTATCCTGGTATATGCTGAAGACACCACCTGCATGGATAAGATCGTAAGTTCGTGGATAGGTCGAGAACGCTTCGCACCAATCCTGATATGTACCAATGAATCCTCGTTCATATATCAACCCCAATGTATCCGGCTCGGAATTAGCAGGCACCACATTCATAACCCAAACCGGGTATTTCGAAAGGGCTGCCGCAAATCCACCAAAGTTTGCATTCATGTCCATTACATTCCTGTATAATCCTTGTGGTATTTGGCTAACAATGCGTTTGTAATGCACCAATCGAGCCTTCCACATTTCGTTATCCTCTTGAAATTTCTTTTCAGTGATGCCTGGGATCGAGTTACTGCTAATTCTTGGTGGAACAGCAAAAGCTCTCTCGGGCCATTTCTTTAATGCACCACCGGCAACCTCATCCGGACTACTTACCTCTGGAAGTGGGGTTATGCAGGTTTCCATATCTTTGTACCTTGTAACCAAGAAATGAGCTTGTATCAAGTATGAATATTAATGTCATTCCCAATTGATTATATTACATTAAATGAGATGTAGCCAGATTGGGGAGGTATGTACCAAGCTGCATCAGGACTATCAGATTTGCACATATGTGGCTTATGATATACTGCTCTGTTCTTAACACATTCAACATGATTGATTGGCTTTTGCCAGATCGAGAGATCTCCCTTTTCGATAACTTTTTTCCAGCAGATGCTTTTGGCTACAGCCTCGATCGAATCTTGCTCTTGCTTCAAATCGTCTTGCGTTCTCTCCCAACCTCTCCAGTATTTCTTCCAGTTAATAGGTGGACCTGAGAGTATCCAGTACCCACCAGGCCTAAGTATCCTGTCTACTTCAATCAAGTACAATCCATCTGCAAGCAGAGATGATAACCATGTTAACCAATGCGCAGAACTTTTGTCAAACAACAAAAAAGATTGATTTCTAACCATAGTTGAACCAAGGAATAAGACAGCGAGAGCAGTGAGCCATGTCGAAAGCCCGGGCGGGATATGGAAGTCTCTGCGAGCCCATGATGCCGATCATTGCTGGAACGCCTCGTTCCAACGCAAACCACACCTGTGCTTCGTGGGTATCTCTTGGAGCAAAAGACATCCCGATGATATTTCTCTTCAGCAGATAAGCACCCCAACTTGCTACCTGAGGAATCAACAACCAAGAAAGAAGTGATAAGTTGGTAAACTGGCCGTACAGTAAGATTATGTCCTCACCCCGCAGCCCGTGTCGACAGCAGTTCGAATGGATCCATCAGTAAGAGGGATAAGAGCATTAATATCATCGATATAAGCATCCGCACCACGTGGAAACATGGTTCCTCCTCCGGGAAATCTAAAGCGATCACCTTCGACTTGGATCCAATTCTGAACAGCTTTCTCTATGCTGAGTTCTTTATGAGGGATATTGGCATACCACGCGTAGTCCCGGCTTTGCGGCCATTTGAAAGGGGTCTTGTAGTGGGGCGGAGCGGGTATTAAGCAACGTAGGAGTTCTTCCTTGGTGGGGCAATGCCTCTCTCGGTATTTCAACATGTTTCGATCGAATTTCCGACCCCTTTGCTGATCTTGGCAGGGAGTATATTCACTATATGACATGTCGCATGGTGGGAATGTCTCGGAGTTATCCGAACTGTTCACGGATAATTGATGATGGCTTTCGAAGTCTAATGAACCGTCTGATTGAACATTATCGGAGTTGGCTTTATCGTCGCAGCCGACTTTGGAGTAGACTTCGGATTGGGTTATTGGAGCTCGAGAAGTACTCTGCCAACCTCCAAAACATAAAAGAACACACAGAGGCACTCACGCCAAGTATCCAAGTCAGACGTTTTCTCTTCAATTCAAGCTGTGAGCTTTGGGAGTCACTGTAACTCTTTCCCATCTACACCTGAAACCAATCCATGCAAAATATTGGATCTATAATTAACCATTTACGTATATATACACCAGTAAATAACAAAAGACTGCACGGGCTCAGGAGAGCAGTTTCAGTGAAAGGTAGTGATAAAATTTTCAAGTTTTTTAAAAATCGAACTTTACTCGTCCCATCTCACCATGGTATCCAAAATATCTTTGCTCTCAGAGAAAAAAAAAATCTCATGGATATCAACAGGTAGGTGGAGACGGCATTGAGCATACAAGAATGCATTGCATGCAACCTGATCTGAATATGATTTTTTAATCTCCTTCATCACCATTTTACCAACAAAGACAAAACATTAAATCAAGAGGTCCTATATCCAATTGAAATGGGCAGAAACAAATATAGTTGGGTAGCCATATATACATACCTCTCGTCAGAGTTGTTGCAAAAAGCAGAAAAAGATAGGTACACAGAAACTGTACTTTCAAGCAAAATCTACAGACATTGCATCACTATACGAAGATCTATCTCGAAACAGCCAGCTAGCCGATTACACATGTGCTTCGCTAATATGAATCTAAGATAGCTTTCGACGGTGAAAAGATTCTCGGCAAGCACATGCACATAAAGAAAACATGTGAGTTTCCAGAGGCAGAAAGAGTGGGATTTTTCTGTCGTTTTTCCTTATTTTATTATATTACAGTACTCCAAAATGTACAATTCAAGAATAATACAAAAAAGGGGAAAGAAAAGACAGAGTAATATATATGGGGTTGTTGTGATAGTGCATGTACGTATAACTTTCGTAGGTGAAAAAACTATATATATATGTAGAGAGAGAGAGTGAGCAAAATAAGGGAGATGAGCCAACAAGGTTGCTTTGCACTTAATAGGGCACTGGCAACTTGGCATCCTCAAGTTTCTCGCCACAGAAGCCTGACTTTTCTCATCACGTCCTGTCCTGATCTGCCAAATACTGACCGTTGACTCCGAATTCTACGGACATTTTTATTACTTTTCTTTCTATTATTATTGAAAATCGTCCTTTTTATTATCACCTACCTGACCTCCGCCTGATTCTGTTTTTTTTTTTTTTTTGTTTTTTATTCGTTTTAACGTTTTCCTTAGCCGTGACACCGATGACATTAATATGTATGAAGTCAGGTCAGCTATCGGGTATTTATGAAAAGACAAATGAATTGTTTATAAGAAGCTTCTAATTTGATATAATTCGTGTGTTTGTAAGCACATATGATTGTTATTATAGATCTGGATAATTGCCTGCAGATTTCCCACTTAAATGGTAACAAATTTTGTTGTAGGTGCCATAGGTAATGTTTTTTTAGTTTAAGGTGGTAATTCGTTATCAGTTTTGAGGTTAATAGGGTCACTAAAATTTCATAAACTTGGTCCAAATCTCCAACATGTGAATCGTTTTATTAGACCAATAAAAGTTTTGAAACCCCAAAACAAATTCCCAATAATTAAATACAGAAGCTTGTTTTACTTTACAAAATTAATTTACTTGATATTATTGTTTTAGTTCAAAAAAAAAAATTTATACATTTTAGTAATATCTTTTTCCAAAATAATTAGATAAATATATAATTAACAAGTTATAAATTTTAGTAAATAATTCTTTTCCAAAATAAGTTTATCTCATCGTAAGTACTTAATTAGAACCACCCCGAACATATATGTACTACAGGCACTTGACTGAGGTAGGGGAAGAGTACTTCACAGGAAACCTGAAAATGTGGCGCCGTGTCGGAGCGAATTCGAACGGAAATGGAGTATTTTCGATGATGATTAGGTATTTCAGTTCAAGCTCTAGGAAGCGTGCCCCCAATTTGAGGAAAATAAATCCTAGGGTTCCTGTACAGGAAGCAGCCTCCATTGCCGAGGGTCTCCATCAAATCATCAAGACCAATGGCCCTCTCACCGTCTCCAACACTTGGAACCACGCGAAGGTAATATCAATCGGTTATCCTCTTTATATCGCCAATATTAGGAGCACTAACTTCGCTATTTTAGAATTAGAATCTATGTTTTTGATTTTGGGATTTTGCAAGTTTGTTTCGTGAAAGAGGTCTTTGATTTAAATAGCGACACACATATTTCATTGGATCAAAATTTCAGCAGGACATTCCGGTTGATCGTACCTCTTTGCGTATGGAAATTTGAACAATGCATTGTTAGTAGCGTTTGGTTGAATTCTTGGTTCAAGTCAACCCGGGGCAACTAAAAATGTGAATATTTTGAAAGGCTGCTAAACGCGAAAGCTCGTAATTTTCTCTTGGTTTTACACTTTAACAAGATATGGGCATATAGTGACCGACTTCCTAATATTCCTATCAACTTAAGTGAATGAAAACTTGGGTACTCTTCTTGATAACATCTACCTCATGAATAGTACAGGATGCTGGGATTAGTGGATTATCAAGCAAAACACACATGAAGCTACTGCTTAAATGGATGAGGGGTAGAAGCATGCTGAAGCTAACATGCAACGGAATGGGATCTAACAAGAGATTTTTTCTCTCGTCTCTTCCTGAGGAACCTCACCAAACTCAGCCCAGTAGCTCCGTGGAGCAGAAGCCAAAGAGCGGAAAGCCTTCAAAGTTGAATAAAAAACAAGCGAACTAATTTTCTGGCTCAATGTTAAATGTGCTCGGAGGACTCACAAGTCACATCGTTGGTGCAGCCATATGTTTCCTGGTTAACATGCTTTCGTCGGTATGATTTCATGTTGGAATATGTTCTGGTTTAGATCTTTCTTGGAGGTAAATTGTTGCTGTCAGCATAATCTATTTTGATGAAGACTCTATGATGGTGAGGTTCTATAAGCTTTTAGGAGCATTTGTTTGGCTCACAGTATTCACTCTTTGACCACATATATTTGTCTTTAAGCAAACAAATATGAAGGTTTAACCTGAAGTTGCTGGAATGAGTATTCCAGATATGGTTTGCAAAAGAATTTTGCCAGTTGCGTTTTTATGAGCTGGGTTGATATCTGATTTGAATATTTGACCCGATTAAACCTAACCGGATGTAAATGTCTATAGGTTCTACCATTAATTAAATTACATTAGGATATGAACAATAAAAAGTAAATTCGGATGTTCTCTCTTCAGATTCATAGGTAGGGTAACACATCCACCTACGTGTATGATCAGCGATAACAAATTCAATAAAGTACATTGTTTGATGGGTATCTGAAACCACTCTTGGTAATATAACATATACCAGTTCTTGTAATAGTTACTTTTCAATGAATTTTAGTTTTAATAAAACTAATTAATGTGTTCAAATGTACAAAATTTCTCAGAATGCAAGTAAGTTTAAATGTTCAACTGAAGAAATTTCTAGTTTCATAACTGATATTTCAATTGCTTTTGTTCACATAAACTGCATCGATTACCCCAGTATGTAAGCGATTAAAACTATTACAGTAGCCGTTACTCTTTAGGATAAACAGGAAGTTTATAGACCTTAATTTGGGAAAGGGGTTCTCAAGCACAATTCGGATCCATCAGGTATATATATGTATATAACTTATAAGGTACAGAAAAATCCAACATTCTAGTTTAGCGCTGACATACTTGAACATCATCCAACCAAGCCAAAATATTTAAAGACGAACCAAGATTGGGGTAGAACATAAATGAAGACACGCTCGAACTTGATTAAGACAAGACACAGTGACTGCTCAAATAATCCAATTCTGCAAATTTGTCTGCCTATCCGGGAAGGGCACTAAAACCTGCATGCAGAGAGCGGATGCGTCAATTTGTTTGTCATCTCATGGTATCGAGCAGATCATCATCATTTTCATCATCATTTCCAAGCTTATATGTGCTGAAATGGTTAACCCTGAACTTCCATTCTCCTTCGATTGGATTATAGCTCACAAACTCAGCACCTTGATCTTCGGCTTTTCTTTTAAGCATTTCTTTATACCTCTCGATCCTAGGTCCCTCGGTATACTGCTGGCCAGTCTTCTTGTCAAAACACTTTATATTAAGAAGCGTCACCTCAGCAGGTTTATTAAGACCTTGTCCAATTGGTGGTTTCTTGCTCTCATCCATATATACAATCACCTCTCTATTATTGAATTGAATAAGAGACTCGAGATCAAGCTTTCTCACATCCGTTTCCCCAAAGAACTTGATGCTACCAAAACCATGTCTTCCAACAACGAAGTCCTTCACATTGCGGCAAAAACCTGGTTCAGCTCTTTCTTTTGCTGCGAGCTCCTGAATTCGTGGTTCCGTATAATAATCGGAGTGACGAAGTTTAGGCATCAGAGCCTCAATGTCGGCTCCATGCTCGAACACAATAGCAGCTTCACCAGCTCTATGGCTCCCTAGAGTGATATATGAGTCCCCTTTATCTGTAGAACGACCATCAAGGGCCATATTTGTCTTTGGGTTCCGTTTGACAGGATTAACTTGCTCATAAGCCAAGCCATTTTCCACAGAGTGCTCAGCTGGGGAACCTGAATTACAACCAGATTAACACTTCAGTCTAGAAGAACGTGGAAAATTTAAAAAGATATGGACAAACACTGTTTCAAGTAACTGCAACCACATTGTCAGAAACCTCCACACCTATATCCAAATCCAATTCAAACTACTAGGAAGGCAAGATATTAATGTAAATTTGTTCCAAGTAATCATCACGGACCCTGAGGTTTTCACTTGTAGACAACACTAAATCCGCAGTACCTTTCTTAACCAGAGTAAAAGATAATTCCATGTTTTGATATAAGAGCTCTAAAAGTATATTGTGAAGTACATCTGTTGTGTCACTTGCACACGCTGCTCAAGTCATCTAACTCATTTCCATTTTCTAAATAAAATCAATTCTATATGCATAGTTTCTGAAGTAGGCTATGTCACAAGTAGGGGAAGCCAAAAATAGTGTGAGCATGACTAAGTCCAAGAACATGGCGATCATCAATCGAATAAAAAAGAAATTTTTTGGTGCATTCCAGACAGAATTAAGATTCTATTTGGAATGGTTTCTCATGTCCAAGTCAAACCAAATTCAAACTAACTGAACGCATTGAACGTTTCATTTAAGGTTTCAGCTGAAGGCTGTCTGAGATTGCTGAGGAATTGATTCACTTTTTGGCACAAGTATCAGCACGAGTATGAAATTCCAAGTCAGGGCATAAAAAATAATAAAAAAAGGTACAGGGCAAAAATAATTAGCGATAAACATGTCATCGAAATGAACAATGGGATGGAGCAAACAAAATAAGGTCCTTCACCCTTCTGATAGTTTAGAAACTCATGTCTGTTGTATATTTGTTTTCTTTCTCATTTCAACTCTTTTCGGTAATAAGAGTGGTGAAACAGCAACGGTACCCTCTTTCGAATATTCATATTCATATTCATTCTTAAAACACATGAAAATTCTAGTTCTTCTCTTGTAATACTCTTACACGCTTCACGGAACAATCCAGAAACGTCAGACCCAAGCCACTAGCACAGGTTTTATTTCATCCAAGTTTGCAAACAAGTAATGCTAGAATTGACTGCAGAATCAATTCATTATCTGCTGTTCGATTTTCCCTTTAACTAATCAGGAATCATGAATTTTATATTAAGCACATGAAAGATATCAGCAAGAGGCACTCACCATCTTTATCCGGGACTTTGTGCCCATTTGTCACAGTGGATACATCATTCTGAAGTCTACCTGTATTCAATAGTTGAGAGGGATAAAATAAGTAAGACGGTAAAGGAAATATTATCCCAGTAGAAACAAGGCTCCTGATGTAATCCTATCCCCCCATCAAACTGAGTCAATCATCAACAGCCAGTGAAACTCCGACAGCATTTTGCTCTACAGGACCTGGAGTCATGACGCTTAGGTCATTCAGTTCCTCAAGGACATGGGTATCATGGCATCTTACAAATAAAGGGGAAGGCCTTAAAACGGTTCTGTCCTCCCTAGTCCAGACAAAAGGCATAAACTTGATTTTTCCAAATCAAGATGGACAGATATCCCTATATAGACATTCATTTACCACCTCTCCAGACAGTTAATGTTGATTGCACAACCTTGATTGCTTATGTTGAGCAATCTGCAATTTCGAACAGTACCGATGCTTCATTATTAGAAATTTGTATTCAATGTTTGACAATAACCTCATCGATCCATCTAACTTTGTTAAGGTACTGATAAACTATTAGGGAGTGATGGAAATCTGGAATGGATTCAACAAATTCCAGAAAACAACTTTACTTGAGGTGACCAAATATTTTGAAGAAATAATGCACTTCATGATTTTATACGATAGTTACATTAAACAGAGATTTCCAAAACCATACTGACAAGAGAGCCTAGTTGATCATGCGTACAAGTGAGACTCCAATCCACCTGCCAAACTCGCCCTTAAAAATATGTGTTTGAATCTAAGCCATGACAATAAACACTCTCCCATTGTAACACTATAAGAAAATTCAGAGAGAGATTAAAACTGTACAACAGAGCCATAGGTAGAAAGTTAATCTGCATGTATATTGTTCATTCATTACAATGCCAACAAAGGGCAAGTCCAGCGATATGCAATAAATAAGTAGTTAGAAAAAGACCCATGTGGAAACTACAACATAAAATTCAATATCAATATTATATTTAATAAGTAAAGATCTATAAATTAGATCACAAACATATAGTGTTTACCATTTTCATGAGCAGGAGTGCCTGTGACCTTCAATTGTGTCGTTTTCTCCGCACTTGCTCTAGAAGGCCACTGATCCAGCGGACGAATTACAAGAGCTCTAGGATTCTCCCTTGGAATGAAAAGAGCATCTGCTTTTGGCGTGCTGGGTGTTTCTTCGTCACCATCATTGAAAAAGGGCACCTGATCAGAAAATATATCCAACGCTGAAATAGTTCTCTCCGAATCCAATAAAGTAAGATACAGTAACCACATATTAAGCATTCAAGAACGTTTTGAAGTCACTATCACCTTTGGACCATCAATTTTAGGGTGGTATTTCCTTACAGGCAGCCTTACACGCCTTTGGGAAAGGTGTCGGGGCGTCAAGAGCGACGATATTCTCATAGGAACTGGTTTCTCAACAACCTGCTAAAAATTGCAGTTAGTAGACGAAACGAAAACTGTTGAATGAGTAAGTTCACTATCTATTTCTGCACTAATCCACGGGCATGGATCAGTAACAGTTTAAAAGATTTTTCTAGCGCGGCACAAGACTGGAATACTCACTGGGAAGCTAGAAATTCCATACTGAATAGAAGGAGAAGTGCCTGTGCGTCCAATTGATATCTGTGGCATTGCTGGAAGGGTTCCAAAAGGATTTAGAACGGGAGATGGCTGTGCACCCACAGTATTCTGGGGAGCTGACCTGTACGAATATGCATCCACAATTATTCAAATTCCAACACATGTGTTAAGAATGACTTCAAATTCTATAACTAAAATCATAGCACAAACTCTACTCTAACATTCATCAATAGATCTGAAAAGCTTTTTCTGTCTTTACAATGAAAAATATAAATCCTAGTTTTTTGAATTCACAATATCTAAGCACAAGTTTTGTGATCATAAAAACCACTGCTTTGACAATCATCCAAGTTTATGATTATGTCCTTCCAAATGCCAAATAACTAACACTAGTCCAGTATAAAAAACAACTAAGTACAGTCGACTTTCATTAAGTTTAGAACTTAATAGTTATGCCAAGTATCCTACTGTACACCAGAAAATTCAAAACGGAAAGAAAATGGTTTTAGAAGTCAGAGTCAAATCAGCATTCCCCAGGAACCCCAGGTTGCAAACCCATTCATTGTATTGCACTTGAGCTACCTACGATAGTTCACATCTAATTATGTTATATACCACAACAATGATAAAACATTAAACCGTGTTTCAGGTGCCAAAATCAAAGCAAACTAAAATTACCTGGCTCAAACTTCCTGCTTAAGTCATTTCAGATCGATTCATTTGCTTATAAACACATAGATTTTGTTAATACCTAGATTTGATTCTACTATCTGACTGTTGATGTATAATGTGATACATACTTATTGTATTTGATCTTAATGGATTTAACTTGTTGGTAACTAATGGGATGATTCAGCATTTACAATCCAACAGTCAATAGAGGTCACAGAAAAAGATGTACACTCCAACTGCAAAAAGTGCTGTGAATGTCAAGTGTGCGAATCTAAATGTTCCAGTTTTCATCATGCACAGAGAATTTGATCGTAATAACCCAAGAAACAAAATATGAACAAAACTTTGACTTACAGTTGTCCAAATGTATTCTGGCTAAAAATACCAGGGGTGCCCCCAAAGCCACTTGTTCCTGTTATAAACACCAAAGACATCAATTAAAGGAACACTCAGAATTCCAGCTAATAATGAAAAACAAATGAAAATGGCAAAGGCAATTTATATCTCATTTGCTGATTGACCTGCTTGAGACTGTCCAAAGTTGCTAAAACTAAAGCCACCGGAACTCTGAGGTAGTTGGGCCGATTGAAATGGACTAGAAAGAGATGGCTACAAATACAAAGATAAAACATAATTATTTTTAAAATAAAAATTATCTCAATAAAGATGTGTGAAGCACTGAGATATACTATAAACATATAGGTCACAATCATGTATTGGATAACTCAATGTAAGTCATAGATTTCCAGGGCAAACTCAATGTAAGTCATAGATTTCCAGGGCAAAAAAAATTTACTTACAAACGCACAGAAATATGAATTCGATATTAAAAAAAAAGATCCAAATATATATAGTAGAAATACTAGAACCAATCGGACACATTCCAGCATCCATATCATAAAGTGCATATTCCACAAGATAAAATTTTCAAACACGACATATAAGTGTGCACACAAAAGTAGGCATAAATTAAAATAGACTTTCCAAAAACAAGTATTATCTGGTAAAATCAAGCTCAGCAAACTTATCTTATATAATAACCTGGAAAGTTTTTGAAAGAGATGTGAGATGCAGCCAGGGAAAGGCTACGATATACCGTTAAGGTAAAGTGGCATGGGTCTATGGTCATCTTTCGAAATTAGTGATAAAGTTTTAAATGATGTTCATTGATCCCAATTGGCAATAACACAGAAGGTAACACCACAACGGAAAGGTAGAAGCACTTTCAGAACACAATCAAACTAGTAAAACGCACTCCACAACTAATTCTCTTATAAACCGAGTCATTTAAATAGAATTTCCCATCAATATTCTGCACAATAATTTCTTTCCACAATCTCGTGTTTCTTCTCTTTTTACGTGGCAGCAAACATGCAACCAAGGAATCTGAAGGACTTCTAGGATCAAATTATCGTACAGCAAGATGTTCCTACCTCTTCTGGGAAAATAGTGATGAATTGTTGAATGGTTATTTTTTATGATTTGCTCTCCAAGGAAGTTCTTTGCTCATAGGTTGCCATTAGCAGAGAGAGAATATAAGTACAAACATTTTCATTAATTCTTAGCAATAGGCATGTTCTATTTATTTTTATAAATATCATTTTAGTTTGCTGTAAAAAAAAAACCCTATCAACATTTTCCTGCGAGTCAAAATGTGTTTTGTACCATAATTTTAAAAGTCTTTTTACTATTGATACAGAGAAAAGCTGTCAGGCGCATGGCCCGTCCCGTCCCCCAAAAACACAGAACTTTGAACCCCTCAATCACAGCTTCACCAATGATGAAAAGTTGATGCATGCATTATTTGCTTCTGAATAACAATTAAAATTGAGCAAATAAAAAATTTTGATGCATTAACAACTCACAGTTGTTTGCCCAAATCCCAGAGGGTTGGTGTTGCTCAGAAGTGATGGAGAGCTTGAAAACATATTGCCGCCAAAACCAGTCGAGGGTGTACTAAACAAATTTGTTTGACTAAAGCCAGGGGTAGTTTGGCCGAAGGGAGAAGAGGTCTGTGTAAATGGAGAACTTGCCGGTGTAAGAGTAGACATGTTTGACTGGAATAATGGGGAGGACTGAGTATTGCCGAAACCCAAGCCGGTATTAAACGCAGATGAAGTTCCCTGTGATGATGTCGGGCCAAAGATGGATGGTGATCCAAAAGCTGATGAGCTGGAGTTGCCAAAAATAGAAGGGGTGGAACCACCAAATGTTTGAGCAGTAGATCCAAATAAGGAGGATGTTGCTGATGTTGATGAACCAAAAGGATTAGACGTATTCGTTGCAAAAGGAGAAGGACCAAATGTGGAGGAGGGCGAAGATCCAAACCCCGCGCCACCAAAAACTCCAGTGGTTTTTGGAGCAAATGGATTGGAAGGTGTAGTGGACGAAAACGGAGTAGCAGAGGATTGAGCAAATGTAGGAGTAGATGAAGAGCCAAAAGTTGAGGTACCGAATCCAAGCGCAGTAGTAGCCTGTCCAGCAGGAGTTGGCCCTCCTGGTTGTAATAAGAAAAGATTATCGACGATGAATGTAACAAGTTCTTTAAGAATTCAATATATCACATGTGTCAGACAGATGGTACCTTTATCTCCTAACTGGTAGTCCTCCCATCTAAGTTCTTCATGGCTTTTATCCTTGTAGACTGGCATGGCTGAAATTGATTCAAGTTTGCCAGCTGGCTGTGAACCAGTGGCTCCATCTGTCTCAGGAGTTGATGAGTAGGGAGCTACTCTACTTCCCCCACGTTGCCCTCCAAAAGTAGACTGACCAAAACCAGAGCCGCCAAAAGTGGGGGTTGTAGTTTGTGCCCCTGTTTAGGAGGGGCAGAAAGCAAAAGCTCAATTACAGCCATGATGATTCCAAATAATTGAATTCCAATGTGCATATGAACTAAATAAGATACTGAATCCAGAAACCTATCATTAGAGAACATGAAAGCAACTTACCGAAAGAAGCATTTTGAGCTCCTAAGGATGATGTTCCAAATGGGGTACTTCCAAATACAGCAGTTGATTGACCAAATGCTGGACTGGATCCAAAGTTAAAAGGACTACTTGAAGCACCGAAAGCAGGGGTTGTTGAGGCACCGAAAGCAGGGGTTGTTGTTGCACCGAAAGCAGGGGTTGTTGTTGCACCGAAAGCAGGAGTTGTTGTTGCACCAAAAGCAGGGGTGGTTATGGAACCAAATGCTGGAGTGCTTGAAGTACCAAATGCTGGAGTGCTTGAAGTACCAAATGCCGGAGTGCTTGATCCGAAAGGAGAGGTTGACACACCAAAGCCACCACTTGTGCTACCAAATGTAGGGCTTGAAGTAGAACCAAAGGCCGGAGTGCTGGTAGCACCAAAGCCAGGTGTGCCTGAAGCACCAAATGCAGGACTACTCGAACCACCAAATGCAGGCTGGCTAGGAGCACCAAATGGTGTTGAGGAACCAAACAGATTGCTGCCGAAAGCCGGTTGTGTTTGTTGAAATGAGCTTCCAAATGGACTTGTTTGAGTTGTATTAGATCCAAAACCACCAAAACTCGGCTTCTGCCCAAATACCCCAGAACCTATTATCAAAACAAATAATATACAAAAATCAGAATACAGTTGCTGACAGAAATAGAAAAACAAAAGGCATCTTGGTATGGAAGATTTAAATCAACACTCCTTTTTAATGGTTGAAAGTGTCTACCAGATAAAAAAAACATATAAAAGCCCAGGACACTGGTTTGCACACAGGTTAAAACTTCCTAACAAATTCGAATGGAATGCTTTCGATGTTCAAGACTAAACTAAATGACCTTATATCAACAGGAACAATAAAAGATAAAACAATTTTACAATGCAGCTATCAACTACTTACATTGTTTCATTAAGAAAATATATGAATGCATTAGAAACTATAGCCACAAGCTGTTGAAATAATGTCACAGGTGGATATCGATGCACTTACCACCAAACGCAGAAGATGAGTTTCCAAAGGCCGAGGCTGTGGAAACACCAAATGCAGGGGTTGAACTTCCAAATGCAGGTGAAGAAGAAGCGCCAAACACAGAAGTCGAACCTAAAGGAGAAGAAGACTGAGCACCAAATACACCAGTAGACATGCCCCCAAAAATTGAACCTCCAGTCTGTGAACCAAAAGGGCTTGTGCTTCCAAAGGGCTTGGGAGCAAAAGGATTGTTACTTGCATTAGTAGTCTGCCCAAAAGCTGGCTGTGACCCAAATGGACTACTGGATGACTGCCCAAAAGCTGTCAGGAGATCACAATACTTAGCAGATGCAACTTACAAGTTGGAACAAAATCTACAGTTTCATCGCTTGCAAAGAGCATCAAGACTTATATTATTCAAGTGACATCAAGGAACTAGCAATGGTTGAGATGGCCGTAGACAACAAATGTCAAAAGGTGTCCAAGTAACGGCTAACAATATGTGAGTTAATATTCTAGCCTGAACTCATGGTACGGTTTCATAATTGAAAAGACCTATGGCAAATCAGACCTCCATTTTCCAAAATAATATCAAATAAAACCTATCCCATTTAGCTTGACAAAGATACCTTTTCTTCCTATCTAAAAAATTATTTGAACCATTAAAACCCAAACTCAGGATTTAATGCAACTACCCGACCACATGATGCATTGAACCTTGCTAAGAGTTTACTGCCTAGTACCAGAAGTTGACCAAAAGGTAAGTAAAAGTCAGGAGTAGCAAATTCTTTAGTCTTTACCACTCACAAGGGTGTGCATGATAAATTGAAAACTGCAAAGCAATCCATGCCATATCACTGAATATGATGGCTTTCAAAAACTAAAATTCGGTTTGAAGGTTTGAACCAAAATAAAAGATATCCATGCCATGCGTTAAACCAAAAAATATGCCTCTTTCATGAATTAAAACTATGACATTCTTGCCATAGCCAATATATGTAGATACGTTTACATGAACTTTATGTAAATACATTAAAGTTTTTTTAAATTCTATGATGTTTAAAGAGAATATCCAACCAAAATAACAGAAATGTGCTAATTTCTCCAATGGTATGCATATGAGCTTATGTGAAAGAGAAGAAGAAATTTGGTTTAAAGTTTAAACCATGATTTAAAACCAAAACAAACCCCAGTGTTCAGTTTAGTTCTGGCTCATCTTACATAAATCTTCAGTTTGGTTTTGGTTACATAATACAGAACCGAAAACAGTGGTTTTGGTTTTATTGAAAGAAACATCCAAACCAAGCTGATGTACACCTGAATTCACAATTATTAAAAAACCAAATAAAGGTTAGTCCTGATTACGCTCCTAATTTCTAAAGGTTTCATGTATTCAAATGAAGCAAATCAAACACAATAACAGATTTCTGTCATGCATTAACATTGCACACGCGTTCTGATAATTATCTGAACAGATTCTGCTTTAATTTAAACAATCATAATTCTTACATCCAATCAAACTAGCTAATTCCATTTTGCAAATCCAAAATCTTAACCAAATGTGAAATGACAGTCATCTAGTCGTCATCCATAATTCCAGATCATCCATTGATTTTGGTGACAAAAGATAAAGTGAAACAGAGAACCCACATTTACATAGAGTTCCAAAACAAAACGAAACGCAAGAAAAATTAAATAAGTCGCATATTAACAGGCAGAGCAACCTTTCACGGCAATACAGAAGTTCAAAGGACATAAAAAAATAAAGACCATAGAAACTCGGAACTTACGGTTGCTCCCGAACATTGTTTCCCCAGCTAAATAATACCAGTAGCGGGACTTGTTGATTGGAAATCTAAACTGCAAAAAATAAAAAAGAAATCATCAAACTTAAGCGTAATAACATAAATGCGGAAAAAGAAACTCGTTACAAGCATGCCAGAAGCTCGTATTCAAATCATCCGCATGAATAGACAAAACCTAGTACGACATTGCACTAAATTTATAAGTCAACACAGATTCCCTCAACCCTACCCATAGAAAATCAATCAACAAACAATAGCGATGATTGTATGTTCGAGAGGATGTGGACAGACCGACCCTAATCTAATTAATTTGGATGCGAAAACGACGGTGTGAGCCAAGTTGTTTGAACAAAATTCACGATTAGAGCATAAACTGCAACAGAAAGTTAGATTACGCATTATGTGTCCATACCGGCGTACTTGAGGGAATAGAGGAAGGGGAAGGAGACCGCGGCAGATCAACCAGCGGCAAAGGTTGCGTAATAACAAGGCTGAGCTGAGAGAATAGTGAACAGTTTAACGTATAACGATTTTGTTATTGTAAACGAGGATTGTCTAAAACAGAGTCTAAATCAAGGAATTGAGTCTGGGTTGGGGTAATTGTCATATATGCCCCTGAATAGGTGATTACTCGTCCTTGTTGGACGTGTTTTTATGCCCTAGAAGGTCGCATACGCGCTCCTTGATGCGTGAAGTTAAGAGACTCCGTGGCACAAATAATACATAAAAATGTATTGTTTTCAATATTAAAAGAGTATTTATTAATCACAAAAATTGTATAAAAAGTTTTATTTTTTTATTTAAAATTATTAATTTAATATTGACCTGAGCCATGAAAAATATTATTTCTTTCAAATATATTATTTTCTATATCACAAATACCATTTCTCTATATGGATATCTTAAAATATGATTAATAATAAATGATATAATTATAAAATGATTGAATTTGAATAGAAAACAATGTTTGATAAAGTAATATGTTCGGTTAGATTGATTAAATTAAGATAAAGTATTAAATTATATTTTCAATTTTTGAAAAATTAAATATTGTTATGAAATAATATATTTGTAAATGATTATTATTATCTAGACAGATTTGTTATCTAGCTAAATATGTAAAGATAATATCTCCAAGATTTGTATTCTCATATTCTCCCTATAAAACGGGCACTGGGTTCAATGAAAAATGCACATGAGTATTGACTCTATGAATTCTCTCTACATTCTTTCTACTTATTCTCTATTCATCTCTCTATTTATTTACGATTTATAACATGTTATCAGCATGATGCGAATGAGAATTAATATTATTCTGTTTATGCTCATGAAGAGCATAACATATTGCAATTGATTGATAATGCTCATAAAAAAGCATTTTATATTGCAATTGATTGATAATGCTCCCTCTATTTCTTTATGATTATAACAAATATAATAAAATAAGAATATGACGGATAATATTGTAATTTAATATTAATAATTTGATTGGTGCGAAATAAATAATTAAATATTCGATTGATATAAATATATATGTAATGAATTGATTGATCCAAAATAAATAATAATCCAACGAATATGAGATAAGATAGCATTATAATAAGATTATTAATACTATATAGTGATAAGAATGGTGTCTAAAAGTATTATTATATGGATTTGGTCGACTTGTCTCGTACATACGAGAGCTACTTGGTTTAAAATCAATTCAATATCAACCGATGCAATTTCAATACCTAAAACTATTACTCACATCATTTCTCGAATAAAATTCGATGCTTAAAATCAAATAAATTATTCACAACGGTGCATTGCTAGTGGTAGTCAATTATTTACGTATGAACTAATTATTACACTACAAAATTAGATGTCTTTATCAATATCCAATAACATAATTACTTGTAACATTATTCGAGGGACCGCGGATCTTATAAAATTTTAATATAAGCACATGAGCGGTGAACAAAACAAATGTACAAGAACAACCGTTCAACACGAATTTTACCAGCATAACATCGTCGTTGGAGGTAAAAAAAAATCATAAAGATTATTTCCAATTAATACACACCATCAAAGCTAAAATATGGGAAGAAAACAATCTCTCAACGGACATTTATTGAAATTTAAACATATATATTACTATTTCAATTTTCTCTCATTTACTCCGAGTGCTGAGTGTTGTGGTCACTTTTGGAGCCCCCACTCTCATTTCTATTGCTCTTCTTCCCACGTGGGCGACGTGTGATATGATCTTCTTTGTAGTCTGAGATGTCCAGATGAACACCAGGATCATTGGTCTCATAATTACCCCCAATCATGATTGAATTGTTGATGGCTTGAAAGTTACTATTGACATAAGTGGTGAAGTCATCGGACTCCGGTAGTTCAACCTGACCTTGTAAGGATTCGGGCTTCTGATCGATCTCACCGCGCATGGTGGCTCCTAAATTGCTTCCTGCCAACGTGATCATTCTCACACCATGGTCATTTGCCTCTTGATTATGTTGATCCATTGAACTTCCATTTTTCGGGCCACGTTGTATTGCGGTTAGGCGACTCGTAAGAGCAGATATCAGTTCCCTAACCTCTCGATCGATATGCTTTTGATTCTCATCTCCGAGATCAGCCATATGTAGTTGGATGAAGATCGAAGGAGAAGCAACGTCTTTAACTATTGATTGCGTAATATGATCGGGTTTGTTAGTTCAGTTCAAATACGAAACGGTAGTCAAGTGAATTTAAAGTGGAGAAAACATAGAATAAAATAAAGTGCAAGAAATTATTCCTTATACTATGGTTAAAGAACAAAGCTAAGCATTGCTTGTCCTGTCGTTCATCTCTTGATCCATATTGCATTTAAGTTATGTACCATTCATAATGATATATTTGAGACGTAATAACTCCTAGAAAAACTTCATTAATATTTTGATTAAGTTTTTAAGTCCAGTAGTGTTTGCATATGATAAGATAAAATATTCCCCATTTTCCCCTTAAATTGGATATAAATGACTTTTTCTTGGAATTCACAAAAGTATTAAATTGGAATAAGAGTTGGGCTTTGTTTAATTCGTCACGTTACAAATCTATGTACACCCACGCCCTAAACCCTAAACAACATACACCGACTAAAGGTATTCCGGTAGACGGGACGGTGTAGAAGAGGATAATTAAGATGGTGTGATTTGAAAGAATTGAGTTGGAAGTATGATAGTGTTGATAAAATTGATACGTATGATTTAATTGATTAGATTTGGTATAAAGTATTAAATTATATTTTAGTATTAATAAATATGATAAAAGGAGAATGTGCTGAATAATATTGTGTTGTTTTTATTAGTGATTTGATGATCAGAGATAAACAATAAAAATTTTATTAATGTGAAACAATGATTTGACTGATGGTCGATAAATAATCATTCGATATGTTATATTATATCATTAGAATATGTTTAATAATACTATATTCTAATCAAATGGAGTCCAAGTGTCTCTTCTGTCTTTGTAAAGATTAATTGAATACATAATATGCATTTCATAGATTTCGAGTAGTTTTATTGTTCGAAACAATACATCAAATTAATATAATATCATTTTCTCTTGTCATGTGTATGATCTAACATTGCAGTCTGTGACAAGAGATACTTGGTCGCGTAGAAATTCTGTAGTTACAATTTTTTTCTTGTGATATTTTAAATTTAAATAATTTTGTATTTTATGATTTTGGATGTGGGAAATTATTTTGGTAGATTTTTTATCAAGCAAAATCCGTTTTGGAAAAGCTACTTTGAGAAGCACGTGATGGGAAAAGGTGAGTGTGAGTGGAAGGTGGGAGAAAGGTGAAGAGGAAAGGAAAGAAAAGAAGAAAAGAAAAGAAGCAGTGTGGAGCTCGAGAACGAGAACTTTCTTCTTTATTCAATTATCATTGTGTTCTAATTGAACTCCGCTACTGTGTTTAGCATTTTGCATTTGTTTGTGACTGGTTGATCATCAAAATTGTCGAATTTATTCATGGTTGATGATGAAATTGGAGGCGTTACCCAAGGGGTTCAGATTCCGTCCGACGGACGAGGAGCTCGTTAACCACTATCTGAGGTTGAAGATCAACGGTCACCATTCTGCAGTTGGAGTTATCCCGGAAGTTGATGTCTGCAAATGGGAACCATGGGATCTTCCTGGTATGGATTGTCTCAGCATAACCCATCATCCTATACTTATGCTTATACAGGGAAATCATCTTGCTCTTGTTTTTGTGGATTATGAAATTTTAAATTTTAGATATTTTATAATGCCAGAAACACGAGCCTCTGATTCTTTAGTTAATGTTCTCTGAATTTATGCTTCCGTGCACGTTTTGGTCGGGATTTTGGTGTTTTTGTTTTTTTTCTTTTTTAAATCTTAAGGGTGGGACAATGTTCATAGTTTAAATAAGATTTGACTCGGTAAAGTTTCTGGAATCTTAAGGGTGAGAATTACCTGTGATATATTCGGAACGAACATGTGGGCAGGAATATATGAGAAGAATATATTATATGGTGCCTCGGCAGTGGCAACTAGCTAAGGGAAACGATTAAGTGCAACAAGGCTTTTTCATTAACATATGCTTCACCTAAATCACATGGATTAGATGAGGAGACCTTGAGGTTGTGGTTGGATGTATCCATTACTTTCAAATGTTTCTTTTTTTCGTTTTAAAGCCATTATTTCATGTATCTCATGCTAATGATATTGTATCGGATTTGATGTATTGTTTCTTTGAGAACAATAAAATTAAGCTTTTCGTTAGATGCATGCCTGTTTGGTTCCTCTTGTGAAGAAGCATGTGAAAAGTAAGCCTTGAAGATTTGTTTCCTTTGCAGCTCTCTCAGTGATAAAGTCTGATGACCAAGAATGGTTCTTCTTTTGTCCTCGTGATAGAAAATACCCAAATGGACATCGTTCAAATAGGGCCACAGAAGCTGGTTACTGGAAGGCCACCGGAAAGGATCGCACTATAAAATCTCGCAAATCTTCACCTTCTTATCCAGTCAATGCCAATGTAATTGGAACAAAGAAGACTCTAGTATTCCACAGGGGTCGTGCTCCTAAGGGCGAGCGCACGAATTGGATCATGCACGAGTATCGTGCCACCGAACCAGATCTTGATGGGACTGGCCCTGGGCAGGTCAATATTTATTTCTCTGTCCCTCTCAAGCCCACTTTTTTCCTGCTTCCTAATATGTCATGTCATTGTTTTACAATCAATTTTCATTTCTGGTCCAATACTGAACATGTGCCATATATAGCTGGCATCATGATTTTTTATTTCGTAATAAAGAAAATTTGCCATCTTCGTTTTTTATTTCGCATTGCAGTGTTTATCTCGGGTTTGCTGCATGAAAGAACGGTTACGAGTTGTGGTCTAGATGACTTTTCATATACTTTTAGTACTTGCATTATCATATATTTTGTCTTGTTGTAGGTAATCACTTTTTTTGTCACATTCTTCAGGAAGACTATGTTCTATGTCGCTTGTTCCACAAGGCAGATGAGAAGCTAGATGATTTTAAATATGACGAAGTTGAACCTACCAGGTCATCTCCTTCTACCAACATATCATCTCCTGATGAAGTATCATCTGATATATTTCAAGAGCCTAAAGTACAGGCAGTTCATGTTCTCAATGAACTGGAAGGTGTGAAGAAGTGGGAAGATGTGAAGAAGAGGGAAGATGAGGTAGACTATAGGACTCCTACTCTAGCACCGGTTTTAAGCTGTGCATCCCATGGATCTACTCATTCTAAAGAAGGAACAGCAACCAAGGTTAAAATACTATTTGAACTTTATTTTGTCCATATTCTCTCTCCAAATGGAAGAAGATTTTCTATTTTTATCCATGTGTGTGCACTCGAGAGTACGACTGAAGATGTATTCTTCATAAGTTAAGATTTAAAATCTTACAATATATTAAAGACATTTTTCTGAGCTTATATAAGATATAAAAATCTTTCCGAGGAATGAACAATCTCTCTACTCTCTCTAGTTAGAAACGAGTGCTTCATTTGGTTTCTGTGTTCTTTAGGTATACGAATCATCAAGATTAATGTCTAAAGAAGTCAAATGCAATCCGTTGGACAATAAGGGTGTGGATCCTTTGCAGTCGTTCATATGCAATGATTTGGGAAATTGCATAGGTTCTCCATTTGCTGATGACTTTGGCAATGATCACAATGGCTTACATTTTCAAGATGGCACATATGAGCAGGATGCATCCCTATCAGAGTTGTTGGCGGTTCTTCAAAAAAATGAAGATTACTTGTGCAAAGAGTCTGCTAGTTATGGGCACTCAGCTGCGACAAGAGAAAATCTATTGCCATGGCACACGGATAATCTAGATCTAACAGGGACTGCAAGCTGTAAGGTGATTGATTACGATCCTTATGGTGAAACAGATAAGATGATGGTTCAGGCACAGGTAAATAGCACGTGCTCTTGCTATGAAATTCATGGTTTGTCTCCTAAATGCATCATTCGGTATCTGTAATGTTTTTGGTGGTACGACTTATACTCATTTTTTCAGGATGATCCGGCTTATTATTCCTCGTACCGCTATGCTGCTGAAGAAAATGATCCCCTTTTCAATAAAGTTAAGGATTGCCAACAATTAGATAACTCATCGTTTCAGACACTTCAAGTAAAAGCTAGTAGTAGTTCGTATACTGGAAGTGGGATCAAGATCCAATCTCGTCACCCTCGAAATCAGCCTAGCTCAATGAAGTATGGTGTCCAGGGAATTGCTTCAAGGAGGATCCGCCTGTCGATACGACGTGGGCTGAACTCTGCTCATTATGAAAAATCCAATGAAGCAAGCAATATTGAAGAACAAGAATCGGTATCGCTTGTCACGGAGGTGAGTTTGTTGGTATTGTCTTATAATCCAGTGGACATGTGCATTGCTGCAAATGTCAAGGTGATATATGACAAACCTGCCAAGCATGACAATTTCTGTAGCAGAAATTTGGATGAATTTCTATCTGTTCATTTTTTTTTTATTTTATGTCATGCCACATGTAGGAACTTAAAAATTTTCCTAAAAAAAGGGCAACATTTTTCCTCATATCTAAGTCATTTGATTGCAGGCCGCACCGGATATTAGTTTACATCCTTGGGAGCTAGAAGGGAAAATTACCAGTGAGAATAAAGTGAGTGCTCTAACATGTAATCGAAGATTGAAGTTGCAAGTTAAGCATGCTGAGAAAATTGGCTGTTCCAAGATAGCCTCATTTATGAGGTCAATGGTGTTGTCCACCCGCCGGAATGCATGCTACTTGAATCTTTATGCTTCCAGCATCTATCTAGTTCTGTTTCTGTTGATAGTGTCCATTGCCATTTGGAAATCCCCCAGTTTTCATGAAGTACATTGATGTGTTTTTTATTATCATTGTCACGGTCTTGGAGTTTCTTACCTGTCTATGCCAATATCATTATTGTGAAAAGAAGGTAAAAGTTGCATATTAGAACTTGGGCTCACTTAATCTCAACATTTTTGTAGTCCTCAAATTATTTTACCCACGGGAGTAGGCTTTGACGACATTAAATTTCAGCATATATTGCGTATACATGCGAGGAGAGCACTTAAATTTCCAGGTGATGATCGGTTTTAGAGATCATATAATTGTTTAGAAGTTTTGCTAGGAAAATGTCAATGGCTTATATTCACCCTCGGCCACTTTCTTGATTATATGAAAGCACTTTTAAACATCTTATACCATCATTAAAAAATTGTAGTTTTCTTTCGAAGTATTATAGTTTTTGATTACATGATAGGAAAAGCATCAGGTTTGGTTTGTTGGTAATTTGTCAATAGATTTAATTTAAGATTTTCAGACAGTCATAGTTTTAGATGTATATTTGGTAATTGCATGGTTTATTGTCTTTCCTTTCTTTCGATAAACAACAGGCCCTTCATATGCATCCACTGCCAACTGGATAGACTGGATAAGTTTGATAATTATGCCACAAACAAACGAATGAGAGGATATATACTATATATATATATATATAATACAAGGAAGATAAGAGAAATCATTCAAACGATAATGGCGACACATGCTCTCAAACACGTGGAAGGGTGTTACTTTTTTCCAGAAAAATAATAGTTATCTGATATAAGTAGAAAATGGTAAGATACTAGGAAGGTGAGGAAGAAGGCCACGTAGAATATTGGTGAACAAACCATGTCTTGTTTTTGTCTGCTCTGCGCCTGTGGATTCAAATATACCTTCTATATTTCGTGCTTAGGACTTGAATTGATTGGGTCACAAGCTCGCACCTTTGCAGTTCAAGTGTATTTGTTTGGAAAATTTCAAATATATATTAATGAATTTTGTACTTATTGGGAAATTACATTAACATATCTGTCGACGAGTTGACATAAAACAAGCTTTAACAAGGTTTTAGAGTATCAAAGTTTTAGTTAATGGTGAATGTGTTAGTATTTCGTCAGAAAAAATAAAAATTACTAAAGAAAGAGATTTGCTTTAAAAAAATTATCACATTTAGCAAGGTTTTAAATTATCAAACTATTAATTAAGGGTGTATGTTGTGATTATGTCGTCAAAAATTCAATTTTTTTTTTAAAATTTGTAAAAAACACACAATCACGCGTTTCCAGCTTGTCACATTTAAGGATTTCTTTCCTTTTTACTATTTTAAGAATTATGGCTAGGAGTTATATTATCGAAGTCCCCATGCTTTAGTATACGTGACCTGTTGACCCTGTGGGCAAGATACATAACCACGTGAAATAAAGAAATAATAATAATAAACAAATGAAAATAAGAATAAACTCACACTACAACCACCTCTTTACTCCAGAAAAAAAAAAGTAAAAAACACACACACATACACACATATAAATATCATCTATGCGTTTAAACAATCTTTATCATATTTCAGATAATGTGACCTCCACTTCCAGAGTCATCTACATCCTACTTGCTGTTGACTTACTAGTTGTTGGAGAAACATATTTCCTGATAATCTTCCGGCATGATACTGGTGGCAATAGTGGCGGAGCTACTGGAGGAGTACACTGTGATGGTGGCGCGTGTGTTAGAGCACGTTTTCCAAGACATGCCGCTTCCCTTTCCGCGGAGGGTTCGTTTCCTCATCCTTCGTAATCTTCCTTACACTTCCCACCGCCTTATTCTTCCGCCCATACCCACCCCCACCCCCGCCGTTTCATAGCTAGCAAAGGTGTTTGCACCCAGCTCAAATATAATATACATGTATATTTCTTTTCCAGTTTCTTGTTATAATTTTCCAGACAAGTTCTAGGATTTTCTTATATTAAGTATGGATTAACTATATTGTCATCGCTCCATTGCCGAGGTGAGTGTATTAGTGGACACTTGGTTTGTTCCACCGATCGAGTATGCATATATATATTTCTTTCTCCACATCTGTGCCACAGGATTTCTTGATTTCAATCCTGAAGTGTTCATGTTTGGCCCAATGGTGGGTTAATTACTTGATTAGGGTTAATTATGACTGAAAGTAATTCTGGCATATGAAACCTATCCATCCCAGATCGCCATGTCTAGAGGAGGTAGTGTTTCTTCGATATTCTAGGTTATTCCAATGGCTTCCACAAATAATTTTTTTTCAATTGTTTACATGTAGTGTCATGCGTGTGTATATATATATTATACATACATAATATATAAAAAAAATTGGAAAAGTTTGTTGGATCCATTTTTCTAGTAATTAATATACAGCATGAGATAAATCATATGGGAGGATATGGTTGATGATAGGAAAGATAGAGGATGTCGAGCTAAATGAAAAATAAATAGGAAGGGTAAAATAATAATAATAATAATAATAATATTATATCGATTAAACCAAGCATTTTAATAATTGTCCGATATTTGATTTATTTCACAGACCCAAATTTCCGCGACTCGATTTACTTATCAAACGTTTTCTTTATTTATAAATTACGAGGCCAACAGTAATTTCCTGAACAATCGTTTATCTGAGTACACGTGTGAGTTGGAATTAAGGGATTGAAACCGGAAACCCACTTCTTGAAATTTCTCCATAGCGTCAGTCAATCAACGTCAGGCATTTAATTGGACAACAGAAATTGGCAATTATCAATCAATTTTCCTTAATTGGTACTTAATTTCGAATTATCCCACATATTTAAATTTAAACCGAACATTAATTGGAGTTTACGTGGTCTTGCTAGCGTAGCATTAACCGGTATAGAACATATCTCCATATGCCATGCCAAAAAATCATTATATGAATACTTCTGACTTTTATTTTTCAAAATTTTGATATTCTGATTATTTAAATCTAATTATATAATATATAAATTGTAAATATCCCTTCAATTGTATCTGTACAAAGAAAATGTGAAATTAATAACACTGAGACAATAAAGAAAAACGATATGTCTCAAAAACACCTTAAAGTCCAAAACAGGACTCTCATTTCTTTAAAGACCAATACTTGTCAATGGTGGGGTTTTTAATCTTATTATAAATCACCACTTTTGACTTAATGTAAAAGGGACTATTTCGAAGCACAACTTTGAAACTTGGATACTGGAAAATGCCACATATATATATATATATATATATATACGATATCCTGCATAGCTAAAGTTCCAACCTCCTTCCCCAATTGCTACGTGACATCATGTGATTGGTCGTATCTATAAAAAACTAACAAAAATATTGAACTTAAAATATTGCTCCAATCACATGACGACACGTGTTAGTCGGGGGAAGGACGTGGGGAAGTTGGTTATGCAAGATATCATATCCGTGTATATATATATATATATATATTTAAAAATCCAAATAATGAGAAAAACTTGAATTGGATTTTATTTTCCCTTTTAAGGAAGGAATACCAAAGAATCCATCTTTCCTCTAGTCGTTGAATCTCTCTGGTTTATAAATGTGTAATAGTTTTAATCCTCAATTCTGGTGAATCCAAATGGTTTCTGGATTCATCATATTTTTTTATTTTAAAAGAATTAGGTTAACACAGAGTACATGGATTTTGGATCAATGAAAGTTAGTTATTTAGGGCCTCTCAGGCAGAGGCATTTTATTTACGTTAATGATGGGAACAAACACATTAAGTTAATATATATAAACTTAAAAACTGGACCACGCTTGTGTGGGCCATTATTTTCACGGGCCTTTTAGCGAGTCAAACTTGAAACTAACTCATGATTTTTATTTGGGCCTCAAAAGTATTGGGCCGGAGGCGATGTCCTTCCTCGTTTTGTTGACTTCCAGCGAATTTATTTTCCCACGGAATGTCAAAATTCAGGACTTTGAAGTAACAAAATTAAAGGAACATATAAAATTTGGAGATAAAAATAAAAATGTGACATTGGAGGTTTATGAAGGAAGGAAAGAAAATGGAACGTGTGGGAAATTTTCTTTCACATCTTCCAAATTTGTCCTCCTAAAAATGGAAGGAAACAATTACAAAAAGTTAAAAAAATATCGTTTTCAAATAAATTTAACTGCTTCGCTTTCATTTCTTTCTTCAACTCTCAAATAAAAAAAATATACATCATTTCCCTTCTCCACTTTTCTTTCCTTCGCTAATCACCGAGGATCACAGGTAAACTCGCTGCTATATAATTATATACATTGGCCGGATAGCAGATTCTGCCACGTCACAAAGATGAAAGCTCACATATTTAAGAACTCCAAATTATTCCATTTTACTAATTTTTATCTCGCTATCAGTCTTTTTATAGTCGAAAACAGAAAATTATAATACCATATTGAAAGTTTTATTTTGATTAATAACAAGGCAGTGAAGAGAAACCATTGGGAATTGGCGAGCCACGGCAGAGGGAATGTTTCTTTAATTATAAACAAATTGTGCCCAGTTCTCTTTTGAAAATATTGTCCCTACCAGCTTCTAATTAATTAACAATAACAAAATAATAAATTTTTCGTACTAATCACAGCTCGATCAATACTAATTTGGCATTTGCCTTACATGCATGTATCTACTTAATTGATTCCTCAATATCTAGTATTATTATCAGTGTACGTGTCTTTTCAAGAACCTTAGCGAGTAAGAATTGAGAAATATACTCAAATCACTGAGAATAAGGCATCTAAATCTTCATTTGCTTTAGTTCAGAAAAAATAAAATAAAAAAAGATCAAAGGAATAAGAATTTCCCCGATCAAGATTTTATTTAAAAAAATGGTATCATAGAACTTAATGAAAGATGGAGATCGCTGATACGAAACATGACCTAACTTATGGATGTACATGTGCGAATATCTCTGCAGATATAGATGCAGATGGTTGATCTATATATATTGTAGTACATGTTTTATGATAAAAGTAGATCTCACAGTATCTTAGAAATCAGGCCGGTTCTTTTAGTCACAAAAAAAATTAAAAAGATTATCGGACTTTAATTTTTTTCTATTACAATGTCCCACTAACATTAGCAACTAATAAAGAGTAGCTTTTATATATATAAATTCAGTAAGGTTATCCGACGCAATAGCAAGCTTTTTCGGGTGATATCTTACCACCCACCGGCAAGCCTTTTATGAGTTATACATATCTTAGTTTACAACCTAGCTAATATCGGTTTTTGAAAGGTTAGTCTATTAATTGTCTGACCCCTTATATAGGTTAATTCATACATGTTTTAAATCAAGGGATATGCATATGCACGAGTAGGTAGGGGTCCGGTGGAGAGGATTTATATAACGGACTAATTTTCACAGCATACTCTACAGGAATATGCTCCACATGAGAATCGAACCCGTAAAGTCGGAGAAGGTACTCCCACATCACCCCAACTCGTCTGTGACCATGCGGAACCCTAGCTAATATTGGTGCTCTCGTTGAGAACATGTTAATTTGAATTTGTCAAACAAACCAAATCCATTTCCGAAGTAAATAAATTCGATCGATCAATTAATCGCTGATTTCAACTTACAGGGGCCATGTCCCCCTTTCATATATGGGTTGGTCCCATACCAAAAATTTGTGTGAAAGACATCATTGCCCCCTGCAGTAGGATCGAACTACCCCAATCAATTTGGTATCATAATTATTTTCATAAAATTTGGCCAGCCCTAGCTAGTGATCGATCGATCGGGTGCCATTTTTGGGGTTGTCGACCCACATAATAATAAGAAATTGCATATATATATGTGCTGCATTCAGGGAGGTTCATTTGATACCATTCCCTACGAAAAGGGTCGGTTTTTGTTTTAAGAAAAGTGATGTATAAACTAAAGGAAAAGAATATTGAAGTGTAGACCAAATTGCAAGAAACAGGTCATCTGGTCTAGTATTATGGTGATCACGAACTCTCGAACAAAGAAGTACAAATACATTTTTTTAATTTATCCCAAAAATGGAGCCAGATCATACTCGTTAGGGAATAATCTCTCTTATCGATTCGCAAAACTTGGAACACAATATCTTGTATACGTAGTCGAGGAGAATCGAACTCCACATATATACCGCTCGAATTAATAATCACTGGCGAGGAAGAGATGCCGCCTTTTTAACTGGAGGAATATTTTGGAGATGACTATGGGGCATAGTTAATCATATCTACATGTTAATTATATGGTATCTTATAGTCTTCCCTCTCTCATTTCCCTCTATATTTGCAAAGGTATCTTGTTCATATAAATGATGAAGCTACTTGATCGACTATTTACTTCTCTGGCCTCAGCTATCGCATATTGTTTCTTTCACAGTCAAGATCACCACCACCACCACCACCACCACAAGCCATCTGCCAAAGTTCCAAGAAACAACAAAATGCCTAAGGCTGGTCGACCACTTTCTTTGCAGGTTTTTTCATAAATTCTTTTATAGACACACACATCGATTGTGTAATATATACTAACCAGTCCAGTTAATTAGTCATGATGATTTTCGTGGATCCAGAGATTTTCAATTTGATTTTCCTTTAATTGTAACAGTTTTTTATTAGCATGTATGTAAAAAGCTGCTAGCTAGTTGCACGCCGATCGAGTATACATGCACTTGTTTGTGTTTGTGTTTGTGTGTGTGTGTTAATCTCTTAAATATTTAGATGATTAGTTCATAAAACCTTTAAATTGAGGGTTTCATATTTAAAAATTCTCAAATAACTTGAGCAGAATTGAGGTAAAGAGCGAAAAGGTTGGTTTCAAAAATCATTAGAATGCAAAATTTGTTGATAATGAAAATTACTGCTTCTAATTTACTAATATAGCGTTTTTGTAAGGAAAAAAAATTGAACAACTATCGCTTTTTTAACCCCAGTGAAATATATATAATTTGCTAGTCGCGAAATCATATGCTAACATTCATTTTAAACATTTTTTTTAAAAAAAATGTTTTTTTTTTTGGGAATCGCACCCTGGATATTTTGTATTCGTGCATGATGCATGACTGGTATATATACATAATTCGAAAAGGAATAAATGCGAAGGGAATAAGAAGAAAGGTTGATCATGGATGGATGCAATTCTTTCTAGTTTACTATGGTCGAAGGAAACAGATCGCATCTCTTGTCGACAATCTGTTTAATATATATATATATTTTATTCACGTATGGATTATAATTAATAAATCATATATATACTTTACAGACTGTAGAGCTCAAAGTGAGGATGTGCTGCAGTGGATGCGAGAGAGTTGTACGAGAATCCATTCACAAACTCAGAGGCAACTTGGCACATATTCTTCATTTTCAATTTGCTCCGCGATTGATAGATGTCTCATCAATTAATGAATCATTTATCTTGAATATTACAGGATATATTTTGACGTTACTAGTTATAATAAAACTTTAACAGCAGTTGAATTAATTACGCTGCATTCGGATTTGAAAATCAAACAATTTCAAGATCCATACTTAAATCTTTTAATTTTTTGGGTATTTTTGATTGATTCATGAGTTTAATAGTTCCCTTTCTATCTTTTTATCAACTGATCTCACAAAACTGTGTCCTTCACTTCAATTATCCAATTGATAACACATGAAAGTGATTATCAGAGTACGACCCCAATTAATAATATGCATGCATGGTCTTATTTAAACTATAAGTGGAATAAATGTTTAACAGGAATAGACTCGGTTGAGGTAGATTTGGAGATGGAGAAGGTTAGAGTGATTGGATATGTGGATCGCAACAAGGTGCTGAAATCAGTGAGGAGAGCGGGGAAAAGGGCGGAGTTCTGGCCGTACCCGAACCCTCCACTCTACTTCACCTCCTCCAACAACTACTTCAAAGATATGGCGAACGAGTACAAAGAGAGCTATAACTATTGGAGGCATGGCTACAACATCGCCGACAGGCATGGCTCCCTTCACGTCACCCACCGAGGCGACGACAAAGTTAGCAACTTCTTCAATGACGATAATGTTAATGCCTGCTGCCTTATGTAGCTAAGCTACCACTGTTTCTTTGGTAAATATCCAATTAGTCGATGCTATATATATCAGAAGCAGCATTTCTTGTATATATATAGTATGTTTCTTTGGATGAATAAACTATCGTGTGTGTTTCATTTCATGTAAATAATTTAAGCATCAGAGAAAGATATAACTGCAATGTGAAAAATAACAAAGTGAGTGAATTACTCGTACGTGAAGTGTTATGGATAGACCAGGTAATTGACTGGACTTTCACCTGACAAGGCCCAAAGAGACCCACTGTCAATGCCCAACATAAAACCAGTACGTGTAAGGTAAGGCCCAATTAAGACAGGGACAGAGAGAAGACAACCATTCTGTGGCAGTCGGATTCCACCATTGCTTTATTTAAACCAAAACCCTCCTATATAAACACCGTCAAAGTCTACTCTGGTCCATAACATGCATCATGCATATTTGTGGACTGTTCTATGTGGGGTACTGCTACATATAGTACTCGGGGAACAATATAGAGCATATGGAAGATTATATATTAAATAATATAATTAACAAATTGAACCCAAATTTATGTGTTTTATCAAGTTTTCAAAAAAATTCCAAAAAAATAAAAAAAGACCACTGGGGCAGAATTTGGGGAGAAGAGGAGAAAATGGTGTTGGGAAGTACGAGGGCAGGAAGCCCATGCTATGCAGTAGTCGTAAGTATCCACGAAATAAAGACAAATATCTATGTGACAGACAACTCTTGTCCTTATCCTTACCCTACCTAGCCCCCCATCCATGGGGACCTCTACCATGGCTACTTTCCTCCTGCGCCCCACCCACCCTAATTCCTTTTTTTTTATCTAGTTATTGATCATTAACTCATGTCATGTTAATCTAATATAATCGTTTGAAAAAAGAAGAAGACGATGAATCATTTTTTCACGAGGTTGTATACATTCCCGAAATCAATTCAAAAGCGATTAAGTTGAATATAATCCATTATGATTTCTAGTCAAGTGGTAGTTGTAGTATTACAATTTTTTTCCTGACATGGTTGTGGTATCATATATTATTTGAATGAGAAATGTTGGGAATCTCCACATTGATTTAGAGTAACAAAATTGAATTATGCATCAACGTTAAGTTATAACCGATGATAAAGCAACACTCACTCTTGGTTTACGTACTTCTTTCTCACTCGTTCTTCTTATTATTCTTTTTTTTTTCTTTTTATTCATAGGACTCGAATTCGAAGCCCCTGATAGGGTTCATTCGAAATCTAAGGGTTTGTTTTGATTACCAATAATCATATATTTCTTTGTATCAGTCTCTCTCTTTTATTTTCCTTCTATGGAGCTCGCTAATACTCGAATTCAATGAACCAATATATAATATATATATATATATATACATCTCTCATATATATTCTCTCTAAACTAGATTCGCCATTTTCCTAAAAAAATCATGCACATATTTTATATACCATAATCAACAAAGTACGGTATGATCTATAGTATAGGAAACATGGTGGGAAAATCAAGAAAGGTATTAACGTGGTATTACTGTTGAATGAGGATGAAGCTACAGTGGGAATAAGAGACGAAAAAGGCAAGGAAAAGGGATGGGCGAAGGGAGCGAACTCGTGTGTAAGGTTGATTATTGTATTGGCTCTATCAGCATTAACTCAAGGCTGCTCTGCATGTACCAAACTTCAAATAAATCTTCTAATCGATTTGTTCCCCGACGCACTTATTACATACAAACCCGCATTTTATTCACTGGTGTGATACCTGGATATTTAAAGATATCTGTTACGTTGATTATATGTATATATATATATATATTTTTTTTTCTCCTTGTCTAAAAGACGAATTCCAATCTGATAACGAGGTATTTAATTTGTGTTTTCAAAATTAAAAATGTTCTACGGCTGTTATGGAAGGATGTGCAAATCCCTCAGTGACTGGTTGCTTTCAACTCCCAGCCTACACTTTCATATTTTTGGACTGATTATTATTGGTACCTTAATGCTTTTTTCTTCTCGGATCTGATGCCATCTCATGGCTCTGTCATCGTTGTTAAATGCGATGCGCGCACACAATCACAAGTCCTGTACTTTCGTCTATCTCTATAAATATACGTAGAAATAAGACCAGTTGCCCAGCGGTAATAATTATTAACGAATATGATATGTATTAAAAAACTTCAAACTGGATATACATGCATAAAGATAACGTATATACATATATATAGACACACACACACACGCCGGGGAAATGATGAAGAAATGCTGGTGTTCCCCAGATGATCGATCTTAGGTACAGGGCTAAGAGATGACTAGGCCGCCGTAATCTATGACGAATTTATTATTACAATTAGTTAAAAAAAAGAAAAGAAAAAGTTGCTTTACTTATTGTAACTAATTTTCTATTTTTCATTTGAATTTAATATTCTGAACACTTTTTTTCCAATGCATGCAATAACTATTGCTAATTTTAACACAGTATAGGGAATCCCATTCGCATGGACCACATAAGTTTTTCTTCCTTGATGTATAGATTCAATGCACCCTGAAACCACCCATCCTTTTTAAACACCTTTAATTTTCCAATAAATATTTGAATTTAAATGGCGTTGAAATATATTATCTTATTTCTAAGTGATTTACATGCACATTCACATATACAACCAATGGATCGCAAACAATAAAAAAGGCAGAAACATAATTAAATTTATAACAGCGTCTTGGCTGATGGCATACGCGTGGATAACGAGACAGAGTGCCATTTGTACTTCAATACTAGATTTTTTATGTACCTTTTTATTTAATTTATTACATTTTTGAGAGAAATGCAGATTTCACAGACAGGTTATCACAGTGAGCATATATATATATATATAAAGAGCTGATATAGTGGGGATCTAGGTGACGTGGCAGTACCAAAAAGTGCCACGTCACCCAGGTGCCCACAAGGTGCCGTATGTGCCAACTGTATCAAATTTAATATATATATATATATTTATGTATGTGTGTGAGTGTGGGTGAGATTAAGACCTAACAACAATGATACATGATCCTTCAAACTCAAGGAATTATGATGAGACGACAATTGTAACAAATAGCAACCACGTTAATAAATGAGGTGTTACGACCAATAATTGTATTTGAAATTTAGATAAAAAAAATTTCTTTGAAATTTATGTTGTCTGGTTTTTTTGTCTTCGTGAATTTCAATCGGGTGCTTCGGCGAAGGGAGTGTCTACAACCTGAAAAAAATTTGTAACAAAATTTTTCTTGACAAATTTGTACTGTACTATGGGTAGTTTTTAGTATCAATGTATCATTACACAGGAAATTCATATAATAGTCATGCAACATTTGCAGAAGTTGGTCCTTCTTGCAGCATTTTCTTGGATACAAGAAAACGACTCATTTCGTTGAAATCTTTCGAATTTAATATAACTATATAAGATACACCAGATATGTTTGTTTCATAAGTTACATGGAGAGTACTCAGTACTATTTGAATTGGTAAGCCATGGGTACAGTGATATATATTCCAGATGGGACCAAATTCAAATAAAGCACACATAACTGCCAAGATTGAAGTGGAATTAATGGAACCATATTTATGTAGTGGGCTAGAGATAGCTAGCTAGGCATGATATAAAGTGTTTTCTAGCTTCATTATGAACAATCTGGCTGGACGTAAGGTTAAGTAGTTTTCATAGCCCTATATACATAAATATACGTAAATTATCATATATCTACCACTATTTTTTTATTACATTTTCCTTTAGCTTCGTCTCATTTGCCCGCATGATTATTTTTTCTCGTGGTTTTGATTGTTTTCTGATGGATTAACAGGACAGAGTTACACGGGAATGAAAATTTAGAACAAGTGTAGATTCGATGAGGTGGCAGTAAAGCTAAGGTAATGAAAGCTTGGGGATTGGTGAATGGTTTCCGTTAGGTTTGTCTGCTCAAAACCCAACTGTAATTTACAGCAGATCTCAACGCTGCCGGCCCAGTCACTTTAGGCACCTCTCCCTATACAATATTTTACACTGAAATTGTACACATCTTTGGCTGGCCTCCATCCTAACTGTTAAGTCACCAAAATAAAGAAACCTACACACTCTACATCGTAGATAGATTGTGCTATTATTATTACACACTCCAATCAATGATAAAGCTACCCAAGTGTCGGGGTCTATTATTTTGCTCAATAGGATTTTTTCTATGATATATGGATGAAACTAGAGTTGAAAATGGAATCGCCTTCTAGAAAAAAATTTGACTTTGTGAGCCAAAATATAATCTAAGCATGCACCGAAGAAGAAGGACCATCCTATATATAATTTGTTACATTTACATATAAGTGAATGTGTGGATATAGTAACCAAGAAGTTACTGTTAATTACACCTAGTCGATGGCTTTAATATTACCACTAGCTACCAGCAGATAAATGGCATGCACTTTCGTTTTTGTTAAAAAAACAAAATCATAAGTTAAGACAGCACATCGGCTGTAATGAAATATCTACGGTTCACTTAAACCTAACATTCTAGTGCAGTAATTCTGTAACACACAAATAGCCAACTAATTCATGAGTACTAATATTAACTAAGCAAAACCATACTTAATTTTAATTTTTCCATGCAGAAAAAAAATTATTCCAACATAATTGTATTCTAGATGAAAACTTATAGTATGTAAAATCATATTTTATATTAAAGAAATGCTGTACTGCTAAAATGGGTATTTGTAAAAAAGACGTGCTATACTGCTATTTTTCTAACATTTCCTTGCTTCTGGGACCTTTTTTTTTTGTCCTTTTTCTTTCTTTCTTTCTTTCCTTTTCATAACTTACAAATAAGATTTACAATTTCGAATTTTGTATTTTCCATTCGGTTTATTGGGTCACTTGATTCGTATGATTCATGATCTGATTCATATAACCATGCGAGATAAAAATATACTATTATCATAGTTTTTAAATCTTATAGCTCTACAAACTTTATCTCTTATATACACATGCATCTGTAGAAATAATAATTATCTTAAAATCATTTTCACAGATTCCCATAATTTACATAGTAAAAACGGTTTCACAATACCAATTCCAAGAACAAATCTATATTCCTTCTGGGACAACAGAAAGTTTAACCAATGACTGACGGTCTATTTGTGTTACAAACTCAAAGTAAAATTGTTATGTTGCTGCTTCTTCATATATAAACACATGCATGCCAACACAACATTAAATCACAAATGACATGCATGCCTTTATCTTGTTACATCAACTACAAATTAAAGTTTGTTCAAACCGGCCAATTGGAGGGCTAAATATAAAACTTTGTTCAAACCGGCAAGCTAATTTTAAAACTTTCGAATGTAATACTAACTCTAGCAGTATAAATAGCAAAGAATAATTATGTAAATAAATTTTATTTTGAATTTCAGATCGTAAGTACATATGTTGCGCAAAATCATCAAACCACAATCTTCTTTCTCACCGAAAAAAATTCTCTAACATTGTTTGTTCATGACAAACGCGGACACACACGAATTGTCAATCCCACTGATCGATATTCTTCGAATGAAAAAAGAAAACATTAATAGAAATTTGTAATTATACGATAATGAAGCGTCACACATTATTTAATAAAATTAGAAACCATGCATGTATTGTTTACATTGATATCTACGCGTGGACGCCACTTCGATACTTTGATAGCAAGTTTGGAAGAAGAGGGGCCGTTAATGGTCACTAAATCAAGAACTGAACATAATGGTCTAATATATAATATAATATTTTATGATATTAGGACATATGATCATTAATGTATAAATGAAATGTCAATTATATTGGCAAAATTTTCATATTTCTAAAGATTTACAAGAGAACATCCCAGAAATGGGACCACCAGCGGCATGAAAGCATGCGCATATAGCTAAAGTCAAGAAGCCAATTACATTCCATAATATTTAAACATTCATTTCTATATACATACTTGATCATTCAGTACTTTGAAGGGATACAAAACAATGCCATTGCAGAAATTTCAAGAATATTAGTACTTCTAATTAACTTCCGGACGGTATCATATTAAAGTTTCCTCGTCTGAAATTTTCAACTTCTTTAAATTTTGTGCCAATATATAACGAAACTGTCATACCTTAACCTTTATTACTTCATCAATTTGCCTTTGACCGATCAGTCGAACGAATCGCCATGGAAAAACAGTTTACTAAAGCATACATAAAAAGAGTTTAATACCCATAATTAGCTGAAAACAACAGTTCAAAGTTGTTGAATCAATTATTTCATTTCATCCATGAAATGGATTATAAATATAACAAAGATATTGCAACAAAGTAATCAATCCAGTGGTTTGGCCAATGATCTATATATACCTAAAATAAAAAGTTTTCAAGTTTCACTTGGCCTCGCCCCAGGTAAAATCCTTGAGTGTGCTCTACTGATTATGTAGTGTGAATATGCAATCATTCTCAGAAAAGGAAAGTTGGGATCATTCATCAGTTCATGCCTACAAATCTAGGGCTTTTCTTGTTAATCTTTGCCTCCATTAATTCCTTATGATCAGAATGAAAAATGACTTCATCTTTTAGAATTTCACTGCTCATTCTGATCGTTGAAGTAACGTGTGAAGGTCCAAAACATGTATCTTGATGCTATAAAACGTAAGAGAAAAGAAATTGTTGTCTGTAATATGAGCTCCACTAGCAATTCTTTAGATTCTCGCCATGCATTATATTCATGAGGCCTTCCTTCCCCACTTTCAGTTTTAAACCTAGGTCAAAGTGATGAAAATTCAGAAGCTAGAGTCAGAAATCACAATCATCATACAAACCAATGCATATTTCTTCGATTTAAAATCAGATCCACGTCTTATGAAGCTTCTCAAGGATCTATACGTACTGCTAGGTTTACTGAACAAATTAACAGGATACCTTAAACAAACTATTCGTGAGAAGATTTTTTCATTACAAAAATTTGATGAGGCTTGAATCTTTGAACGTTAGGCTTTTGTTACATTTTGTTAATAATTAATACATGCATGCTTTATGTGCTAGACTATATATATACATATATATTTATTGGCACACTCATACTTTGTGTAGAGGAACTTGATCTGGAGAAATGCTTTGAAATTTAAATATCAACTGACACCACTATATATGTGGTGCATTTACAATATAGTTATATTATTTCTGGAAAAGATTAAATTAAGATGGCTAATTTCTCCCTAAATAAAAGTATCTAAAATGATCACTAGAATTCATATGATCAACATACGCCTTAATTTCATTTCTGGCGCCACTAGAAAATATGTCACCCATCCATATTTTTTGGATGATCAATATTCACAATGTCAATAAGCTGTATCAAATTCGAACCACGAGAAATAAAATATTAAAATGGGAATTCATTTTCCACATAGAAGAAGCTTTATAAGGTTACATTCGAATATCATGAAAGTGGTTCGGAAAATGGATTTTAAATCAAAGCATTTGACAGAAGTATATATGAACTACAATGAAGAATTTAATCGTTGCAACTCAACTCTATGAATCCTAACACAATCTCCATCATAATATATATAGCTAGCTATATGATCCAATCATCTGCTTATCTAAATCATCAATCCAACACAATCTTGCAGTGCCATCAACTGACTTCCCGAAAAAAGTTGCATATAAAAATCCACTCTCGTCGGACACGTAACTACAAATGAAAAAGTTTATTTTGGTAGCTAGCATATTGGAATTTTGTTTAAAACAGAAACAAGATAGATTTGGTGAGATGCGCAGTATTTTAGAAATGGACACATACTAATTTGCTAAAAAGAGGAAGAGAAAGTAAAGTGAACAGAATAAAGAAGCTTACATGAATTAATGATAAATGCAAAGTAAATAGATAGAAGTTATATTTATACCTTTTAAAGCTCTGCAACGTTGCTGGTGCTGTACCTTGAGACGGCCTGCTGTGCCCATCAAAGCAGCGACAATAGCAACAACCTATGCCAAAGGTAATAACAACAAACATGATAGAAATAAATATATATTATATTTAAGCTATATATGTTTTATATCCTGTCTTCTGATCAGGAAGTTCTGCTGAAGGAAAAAACAAGTCAAACACAGTCAGTTCAGAACTAGATTGTGTGCAAACCTGAAGAAGGAGTAGGCATCGTTGAGTTTGGATGGCCAATTAAAGAAGCAGAATATGCTATATGTGTTTTTATATATATAGAATAGATAAAAGCTTGTAGTACAAGGTCAATCAACTATGGCGTGATACATGTGACTATTCAGGCTCGCAATTCATAGCATGAAATAATGGGAATGTATCTGTTATGTATCTATATACCATTCTCCCCATTTCTTATACACATTGTACTCAAAAAGTCAATGCTATATATGAATCACAAAGTGGCCTGATACTAGTCGCGTTTGATACATGAATTACCTCAAACTTGATCTAAATGAATGTGTCTTGAAAATTTCAGTTAGATGTCCAAGTCCAAAGACATTGAACCCTTGCCCTTGTCGTTGTTCTGATTGTAAGGCCTTAACTGGAGGAGAGAGGGGATTGGTGGAGAAGACGACGAAGAAGAATCGACGGCCGGAGGATGAGTTAACTGCTCAAGTGGCACTGTTGAATGGGACAACATATCACAGTCGTCTGAATCCGAAACGGGACAATCCATGTTCACGCCGAAAAGCCTCAGTCTCTTTGCTGCAGCTTTGCCTTGGACCACCGGAACCGACTCGAATACCATATGTTCAACCCCACCCCTCCTTTGGGTTTGCATCATTCCCACCTGTTGTGGGGCAAAAATGCCGACTCCAGCTGCTGCTGCTGCTCCTCCTCCTCCTGCAAGTGCCCCTGGAGCTGATCTCAGATACAGTATTGACCCAGGCGGACAAGGGTTTCCATTGACGACTGTGGTATTGTAGGAGTAAGGGCTTTGTCCAGACTGACCGTAATGATGCTGATACTGATTGGAGGCGTTGGCTTGTAGAAAGTGTGAATATTCTCTGGTCGGTGGTGGCTGCATAAAGAGGGGATTCCATGGATGAATAGACCTGTGGAAAGAGAATTCGTGGGCGATTGGAAGTGTGGGAATTGGAGTGGGAAACTCCGGTGCATCCGGGCGGCGCCTCCAATCTATGAACAGCCGATCCTTTCCCAATTCACCCATTCCTCTTTGGAAGGAGACAATATCTCCGGCGTCTAGCTTCTTCTCCTTCACGAAACGGCTCCACCCTTTGGTCATCACGTAGCTCTGGCTGCTGTTCCAGTAGGAGTACCTGAATCGCCACGGCTTACCGTTCCTGTCCTCGAAATTCAGCAGCAGCCCCTTCTCGTTCGTCGAGGAGTCCAGCGGGAAGTACTTCTCGGCGTGCTGCTTCGGGATGACCAACCGATTCAGCTTGCCGACATCGCTAGGCGTCACCACTTTGTCGAACATGTGCTCTCTCTCGATCAGCACATGAGATGCACCACCGCTAATGCCTTCTACTCCTCGCATCTGATGATCCTCTTGAGCAGCGTCCTCGCCATTGGCGCTGGGCGACTGCTGGGCTGCGGCGGCTCCTGCTCCTCCGTCTTGGTGGTGGTGGTAGGTGAAATGGTGTAGATTGGAGGACGAAGAAGAAGGCATACCTCTAGACCCCGTTATTTGATGCTCTTCAGAAAACCCTGGACTACCTGACATGAAATTCATGATGTTTTCCAGGATTAAACTTGTCAACTCTACTGAAACTCTGACAGATCTGCTCGGGAGTTAGAGAGAGAGAGAGAGAGAGGAGGGGAGGCAATAATGAAAAATGGAAGATGGAAACCGGATTAACCCAACCACCAAAGTACTCAACACTACCCAAATCCACGTATATTTATATGCTTATATGTGTATTTCTGCTGCTGGATTTGGTATCACTGGAACACCAACAAGAAGCAGCAGCTGCAAAATTCGAAATCTGAACACAAAAGCGCATGTGCTGTATCTAACAGATTTTTTTGCTAGGGCTGAAAGTAAAAAGATTTGTTTTTTCTTTCTTCCTCCTCCTTGGAAAATCCAAAATAGAACTCAATATGATTAACAGGATAAAGGGTCGGTGGCTTCTTGTTTGACCTCCCGAGAACTCATGGCATTATCCCCATGGAAGACGTCCAAAAAGAAAGATTTGAAAGCAAGATATGACGGGCAGCTAATCATCTCAGATTTTTCTTCTCTAGTTGTTGACCTCCGATCCATTTCAGAAATGGGAATAAAAATTGAAAAGAAAATCAGAGGAGATAAACCAACATAAGTCGCTAGATATTAATACTATGTGTTTGCATACAATATAATATAATATATGTGTGGGCTTTAATTTTTCAAAGTGTGAGGAAGTTTCTCAAGTTAGGCCATTTTCCTTGAATTTATTCCACCAGGCTCCGATTCTCCTTCTTCGCTATCAATGTGTGTGTGTGAGAGAGAGAGAGGGAGAGAGAGAAATAAAGACTTTATACGTAGAGAAAGGAAGGCTAGCTAGGGGAATGGAAATGGGTGGTGGGGGGCCATTAATTATCTGGTTGGGTTCATGTGAGCTCGTCCTTGTCAATTAGCCTGGGTTGCTGCTATACCATATATTACTCTTTCAACTATATGTATACATACATACATCTCCCTAAGATTCGCAGATTAAGGGGGATCTTTTACAATTATCACTTGGATCATTAATGAACTAGCTATATATGATGGGAGTGAATGGCCAAAGTTAACCTAGAATATCAATTGCTACAATATAAATGCTTGCTCATATTTTTCTATGTAAGATGAGTTGAGTTGAGTTGAGGGGGTTTTAATAACCCCCTCAACTAGTCTCCACGATTAAATAATAGCATTATGACACTATATTTATGTAGTGTTGGCAGCTTTACAGTTCCAGGTATATATTCCTCAACTAATTCGTTATCCACCAACCACCGTTAATTAAAAAGAAAAAAAAAGAAAAAAAGAAGAAGGTATGTTATGAAATTGAGAAATAAATATCATACATTTTCAACTGGACTGGTTTTATCACTAACTACTTAGGCGAGTAAATTGTCATGACACAACTATAAATTGGTTTGGCGAAGGCTCCGTATTCATATTTTAGTACCTTAAATGATGACCGAGATTTACAATAATTGTCTTTGAACAAGAGGTTGGTACTTGCTTAATCAACAGGAACAAGAAAAAATAAAGGCATGCAATGTACATAGTTAGAGTTGTGAGTTCAAATATTCATTTGGCCAGCTGTTTCGTACAGTATGAGTTTATTGTTATTGCTCAACTTGGGATTGGGACTATGGTACTTTCATTATTATCCTATACTTAATATTATGTCCTAGTTTTTTTTTTTATCTTGCAACTCCTTAGTTAGGCTTTAATTATAGGTAAATGTTGTCCACAGTCTATCCCAATAATTTATATTACCAGCAAATTTAACATGTTGTACTTACTTTCTTGATTATTTGATCAGTTGCTTCTTTCCACCCAACAGGCACATAGGCTTCGTTCATTGTACCGAAATTTCAAAACATGAGATTAGCGGATCATTATACATAAAAAATATCATATTAATTCGATAAACATAGAAATTATTAACTAACGAATTAGAAAGAGATACATAATTAGTACATGCCATATAATTAATGTTGATCAGTGTTGATCATTCGAATTGTTATTTTCCTTTCTTTCGCCCCAATGAATAGCTGATATATGCTTAAGAGGTGCGGACAGTCTATGTAGCACAGTCTTCCTGGACCACCTATGTATGTTCACACACACACACACACATATATATATATAAATATATATAAATGATATTTCCTGTATTTTACTTTTCCATTAATTTTGTATGTGGAGTAGCTAAGGTGTTATATGGACCATTTTGAGCATTATTAGTTAATAGAGGTGGCCAATTCTCGACACCTACCCTCTCTCCATTCATAATTAGTTTTGTCATATACCAATAAAAAAATATTTTCACGTCCATTTTAAAATATAATATAGTCATTTTTTCAAATACATATACGTGCCTTTTAGCTTTTAAATACTTGTAAAGTCTTGTATGGCATGCATCAAGATATTTTCTTCTCTTATCCCTTTACCCTATATATTTCCTCCATAAATGAAAATGATATGTTCCTCTTAATATATATTAGAAGAGATGCCATCACAGATGGGATTACAATTCTCTTGCAAATTTCTATATATAACATTAATGTCACTTGGGATGGGCCCAAGTGGTCTATGCGGGATATTGAACTTTTTAAAATAAAATTATGTATTAAAGTTTACTTCTTTAATGTATATAGACACACTCTCTCGTGCTTTATACGAGATTTTGGATCTTCAAAGGAGAGATTCCCAAAGGGAAAGGGTGGCAAGAAATCCCAAGTTGAAGATCATTTAATTACATAAAAGCTGGACACATTTTATCCCATACCTTCTTCAATATCTGTGGCCATTACAAAGTATTTATTACCTATCGTGTCGTTTTTAATAGTAATAAAATATTTTATAAATCATTATTCATCCATTAAATGAGATTATAAATATCATTAAATAAATTATATATATATATATATATCTATCTTGTTAAAGAGAATAATGCAGATGAATATTAGCTTCAACTAGCTAGCTAACTGTACTATATGTACATATATACTTGTTAAACTGGATAATGCAAATGAATATTAGCTTCGAGTAGCTAGCTAACTGTACGTAATGTTATTAAATAATTAATAGCTTTAGTTTTCCCCAGCCTTAGGAAAAGATATCGCAAGTTTTATCTAATCAAAGTAAACATAGATTAGATCCCGACCACCTAAACCTCACTCAATCATTATGCCCCTAATAATTTAAAAATATAAATCTATATTAAATTAAATATCTATAATGGCCAAATAGTTGGACCCCCCCGAATTCGATCAGCACAATCGTCCAACCACATACCCTGCATGTTGCTCTACCTCTGTGGTCCAAAATGCACTAACGACTATTTGTTTCTGGAATTAATTCATCAATTATTAACTGGAATTGAATTCTAGTAAGCTCAAGTGCCTAGCATCAAGCTCTCTAGCTGTATCTAATTACTTTATGCTTTTGGTGTTTAATAATAATAGTAACAGTAATGATAATATTAATAAATCAATCAGAACCCTGATCAATACCTACTAATTCTGGTCTGTATTCTACAAACAATGTTCCCTGTTAATTGTTTATTTAATTTTAGGATCATATAAATGATGGGATAAATAAAAGGATACAGCACACATGCATATATAAATGTGTGTATATATGTTGTATATATATTTGTGTGTCTCTATATATATCTATGTATAGAAATAGAATAGAATTACTTCAACAATATTATTTACTCAAAGTTATTTACAAATATAATGGTCAGAAGAAAAAATGTGTAAGAGTAATATATATATATATATATACACATATATATAAATATGTGTGTGTCTGTGTGTATAGCAATAGAATAGAATTAACTTTCAAAAATATCATTTACTAACAATTACTTACATATAAAAAATGTGATACAGTAATAGATATATAAATATAGATATCTGTGTGTGTAAGTATGTTATAAATAGAATAGAATTAACTTTCAACAATAACATTTACTGACAAGTATATACATATACATATATAATATATATATATATATATATGGGACATTCTAATCAACCTCTGGGACACCACCAGCTGACTCACCTCCACGACCAGCTGAATAACCTGGAAGAACTGATTGGCACAAAACAAACCAGACAGCCCCAAAGGGACAGGGGTCAAACCCCAATTCTCGACACCTACCCTCTCTCCATTCATAATTAGTTTTGTCATATACCAATAAAAAAATATTTTCACGTCCATTTTAAAATATAATATAGTCATTTTTTCAAATACATATACGTGCCTTTTAGCTTTTAAATACTTGTAAAGTCTTGTATGGCATGCATCAAGATATTTTCTTCTCTTATCCCTTTACCCTATATATTTCCTCCATAAATGAAAATGATATGTTCCTCTTAATATATATTAGAAGAGATGCCATCACAGATGGGATTACAATTCTCTTGCAAATTTCTATATATAACATTAATGTCACTTGGGATGGGCCCAAGTGGTCTATGCGGGATATTGAACTTTTTAAAATAAAATTATGTATTAAAGTTTACTTCTTTAATGTATATAGACACACTCTCTCGTGCTTTATACGAGATTTTGGATCTTCAAAGGAGAGATTCCCAAAGGGAAAGGGTGGCAAGAAATCCCAAGTTGAAGATCATTTAATTACATAAAAGCTGGACACATTTTATCCCATACCTTCTTCAATATCTGTGGCCATTACAAAGTATTTATTACCTATCGTGTCGTTTTTAATAGTAATAAAATATTTTATAAATCATTATTCATCCATTAAATGAGATTATAAATATCATTAAATAAATTATATATATATATATATATCTATCTTGTTAAAGAGAATAATGCAGATGAATATTAGCTTCAACTAGCTAGCTAACTGTACTATATGTACATATATACTTGTTAAACTGGATAATGCAAATGAATATTAGCTTCGAGTAGCTAGCTAACTGTACGTAATGTTATTAAATAATTAATAGCTTTAGTTTTCCCCAGCCTTAGGAAAAGATATCGCAAGTTTTATCTAATCAAAGTAAACATAGATTAGATCCCGACCACCTAAACCTCACTCAATCATTATGCCCCTAATAATTTAAAAATATAAATCTATATTAAATTAAATATCTATAATGGCCAAATAGTTGGACCCCCCCGAATTCGATCAGCACAATCGTCCAACCACATACCCTGCATGTTGCTCTACCTCTGTGGTCCAAAATGCACTAACGACTATTTGTTTCTGGAATTAATTCATCAATTATTAACTGGAATTGAATTCTAGTAAGCTCAAGTGCCTAGCATCAAGCTCTCTAGCTGTATCTAATTACTTTATGCTTTTGGTGTTTAATAATAATAGTAACAGTAATGATAATATTAATAAATCAATCAGAACCCTGATCAATACCTACTAATTCTGGTCTGTATTCTACAAACAATGTTCCCTGTTAATTGTTTATTTAATTTTAGGATCATATAAATGATGGGATAAATAAAAGGATACAGCACACATGCATATATAAATGTGTGTATATATGTTGTATATATATTTGTGTGTCTCTATATATATCTATGTATAGAAATAGAATAGAATTACTTCAACAATATTATTTACTCAAAGTTATTTACAAATATAATGGTCAGAAGAAAAAATGTGTAAGAGTAATATATATATATATATATACACATATATATAAATATGTGTGTGTCTGTGTGTATAGCAATAGAATAGAATTAACTTTCAAAAATATCATTTACTAACAATTACTTACATATAAAAAATGTGATACAGTAATAGATATATAAATATAGATATCTGTGTGTGTAAGTATGTTATAAATAGAATAGAATTAACTTTCAACAATAACATTTACTGACAAGTATATACATATACATATATAATATATATATATATATATATGTGTGTGTGTGTGTGTGTGTGTGTGTGTGTGTGTGTTTGTGTAGCAATATAATAAAATTAACTTTCAACAATATCATTTACTGACAAGTATTTACATATATAATGAGCAGACAAAAAAATGTGATACGGTATACTATGAAATTGATAGGATCGAATAATATGTTAGACGATGGTGAATAACCTATTATAAAATCTACACCAAGGAGTTACAACAACTTTGTTCTAGAAATTTTCAAACACCGAAAGATTATATCGAGTTTGATTTTCATACCAATTGAAAATACTCGATATGATTCTATAAAAATTGATTTATGCATTTGTAAATATTTGAAAGATATGCAAGTTGAATATGCAAGAATAGTTTGGTTGAAACATTTTATCAAACTCATAAAATGCTTCAACAATGCACATGTAAATCATTAATGAATGCAATAAGTCAAAAACATAATTTGTTTATGAAAGATCGGAGCAACACCTTCTATATATCACATTCTCCTATAGATGGTAGAATCCACTTTAAGATTTTGTTTCATACAACATTTTGTACAAATCCACTTCGATTTAGAATTTACCCGTTGCCTAAATTGAAATTCCTAGACCCCGCGAAGCTTATTGTCTTTGTACAAAGACTATCACTTAAATGTACGTTGAAGTTTATCTCTTATTTTATGTCAATGATTGGGTATGTATGAGGAAATAATCAATTATAGTGTGAGTCTCATATGTTGTTAATGATCATCACAAGGATATTGAAGCCACTGATACTCCTGCCGCTACTGCTACTGCTATGCCTTTCCAATTTTTTGAATTTCTACCTTTAAAGAATTGAATTTATATTAAAGCTAGTTGGAATTTACGTTGAAGTTTATCTCTTATTTTATGTCAATGATTGGGTATGTATGAGGAAATAATCAATTACAGAGAACAATCGGTATGTTGACAGTTATTGAAGTACGAGGATTGTCTTACAGAGCTAAAAGGATAATTATTTAATACATTAGTACGGAATTTACAGAATGCACTAAATGTGCGTCTATAGTCAAAGGACAAAGGAACGAGGATTTAGGGGCTAAGAGTACCATTCGAATTTATTATCATTGCAACCCAAGACTACAAGCCAGAGGTGAAGGGAAGAACAAATCTTCCTTTCGATCTTCCATTCGACGAGAATTATCTTTGAGTTTCTACGTTTATATTATCTTACACTTTGAGTGTATAAATTTAGTTTTGCTTTGCTGAATCGGCTCAGGTTTAAGCTAGCATCGAATATTAGATTAGCCCGAGAGATTGTTTTCGTTGTAAACTAACAGAAATCTATTCTATTAGGTGTGAGTATATTAGGATTTCAGATTAGACGTGAGCTGAGTTGAGTGGATTTGATTAATTCGTGTAATCAGATCAAAGCCTTCTAGTGAAAATCCTTCTAAATTGAAAAACAAATTGAGACTTAAGCTCAGCCGTAGCATTTCAAAGAAAATTTAAACGAGTTATTCACCGACTTATGGACTCATTTTTTCAAATCTAACAGAAACCATGAATTTAATTTATACATAAAAGTTGTGGACCATGGAAAGTTATTGACTATTATTTTTGAGTTCTTCGTAAGGGGGCACCTTTTCAAATATAGGTAGATAGATAGATCATTTGGTTTTTTTTTTTATAAATCAAAAGGTCACCACGGCAACCGAACGGTCTCTTTAATTTCACCAATTATAAAATGCAATTTCCTTTTTTTTTTTGGATAGCGAGATAATCATGGCTAATCAGATGCTATTATTAGAATAGTTTTTCATATTAATGTCGATAAACTAATATAAGAAAATATATTATGCTCACTGAGAGTAGTTTGAACTCTTATAATCATCATCATTTTTCTATTTATGATTTACAAACAGAAAAATAAATTCTCGTCTGTAAACATGCAACTTATGTGCTCAAAAGAAGTATTAGATAATCATTTCCAGGAGTACTGTTTGACATGCAGATGATATATTTACTAGTTGTGATATATAATACATTTGAGTCACCACTAAATATTTATGGTTGGATGGATTTTCACAAGCTGGCCTACGGAAATATATAGTAATAAAAAAATAATAATATTTGTAATTGTGAAATAGTGGGCTGAGGGATGTGAAACGTAGTAATTAGACACAACTCAATCCAAATTCCCAATTGATGGTGGATACCTACCCAGGTTGCACCGATAGGGATACCTTCTTCCACATGAAACCATCAACCACACGTGGAAATATCCAATCCAATACCATTTTTTATATAGTAATCCGTGCTTGGTTATGTATAGATTATTGATTACCGTCGATTTAAAAAAAATTTATGTGAGATTAATAGGAAAATGATTAATCAGGTTTCAGTGAGGAGGGGGCCTAGCTCATATACTGTAACATAGTGCACAGTCACACAAACCCTGCTCCAGTACCATATGCCATGTTACTGTATTTAAAACCCTGGACTGCAGCAGATTAATTAAGTGGTGATCGTTTCTTAACATAAATTATTTTAAATAATCGTTTGTTTAATTGAATAAATATATGTAGATATGGATTAAGAACACGAGGACAATAATAAATAAGTGAACAGGTAGCTTACCAAGTTTGTATATGTATATTCCTCTTCATTTTCCTTTCAATTCTCGGCTGCACGGCTTCAGCCAACCTCCGGCGAGCGAAAACACAAGCCTGGAACTCGGGCAGGAATTATCGTCCATCTCAGGTCCCATTTTCTTTAAGGGATATTTACAGTCTTAGCTAAAAATTAAAAATTTCGGGGAAGGATTTAATCAGGTAACAATAATTTAATTTAATAATTAAAAGTTAAGCACCTGCAGATTGTAGCCTGTACTTATTTTATTTGTTTCAATGGTAGGGCAACGGGCAACGTCTCTACAAATTAGGGATGCTTAATATGTAATATAATATTATAAAATTCAGAATACAGCTCTTAAAAATATTCTTGAGTTATTTTTCTAAAATAGTTCGTATGTCGAGGCTCGTGTACATCATCGTATATGAGCTCAGATATGACGTCAGAGATGTTTCTTAAAATAATTACCATGAAACTAAATAAAATAACTTTTTCTTGTCTATGATGAGATAGTTCTACAAACATCAGCAATACTTTATTATTGTCTCAAAAAAAAAAAAACTTTTTATCGTTTTGAAATATTGAAGGTATGAGATTCCAAAACCCAAGGACAGAGACAACTTTCCTTGAGCCACCACGCTCTTTTGTCGTACTTAATAATACAATTATATATGACCACGTTGTTATTTGACTGATTTATATATATATATATATATGTGTGTGTGTGTGTGTGTATATACTTGACATACCTTAAACTTTAACCAATTTTTATACTAACACTGGCTACTCAGGTTATTGTAAAAACCACCCAACATGTCCAGATTTAGTCAACTTATTTTAAAATAATGTTATTTCCAATAAAACATGTTGATTGATCGGTCTATATATATTTTCAGTTTTCTTATGAACTAATGAGAATTATACTTCATAAATAAATGATTGCATGTCTATATAAAAAGAAGCTCATGATAATGAAAGAGATGTACTCAAAAATAGTCTGTTCTTCTAATTAAAAGTTAAACAGCAAAATTCCCATCATATCTAAATATTTTAGTAACCGTAAGATTTTCTGAAAGCGTATTGGTATATTTTAAATGTAACATTTTAAAACACGCTCAAGTTTAGATAGGCAACCAAGCGTAATAAAAACATGCAATTATGATGAACATCAATAAATTTTACTCACCTATTTGATTAAAAGGGATTCGAATACATTTCAACCTAGCACAACCAAAATCTTTAGGAAATGTTGGCAAAAACTTCTTTCTCTAGTCCTTATCTGCTACTTCTTTTCTGGCTATATATTATATTTGCATGTGATTTTCCAAATGAAGAAAATCTTTGGTTGTTTTTCTTTTATTGCTAAAATAAAATCCACCAAACACCCAAGATTAAACACAAAAGGCATCCTTCATTTTATGTTGTGGTCAAATTCTTGTCTGATTTCACGTCTTTTTACCAAGTTGGCGCGGCGCTGATTCTACCGTCGAAAAATCCAAAAAAAGATGGGGAAGGATCGATGGAGGCTGAGATTTGATATCATATGAGATCAGAAACGCCAAGAAATAAAATTTGAAACTGGGACACGAAGTGGGTACTGTAAAGTAAAAATGCTTTGTGCTAGGAATCGATGGAGTTCAATTATTATGTCCTGGTTTAATTATAGTTGAGGACGAAATAGAGTAAAGGGAGACATACACAAGAATCGTGCAATGGGTAAAAGATGGGCTGGCATTTGGTGCAAAATGGGGCTAGCCCTCCCTTTGTAGGCGCAGGACCACGCTTGCACATTCTCACTGGGGCTGCCTACGATCCTTACAAAATTTTTCAATATCTATATTTATATTTATTAGGTGCACATATCCCTATCTTATCTACGACGCGTTTGCCTAGTTTTATTTTAATTGATCGGTACCATGTATACACACATGTATATCTTGTCGAATCCATTACATTAACATAAACAACGAAGGTGTTTGCATACGTGGGCATATGTGTGCGCACCAAAATTTATTTATTATGGATAGGATGATACTTTGTGGATTTTTAGTCGACGTAGTTAGTTTAATAGGGACTGCATGTGAGATTCATCATCATCATCATATACATGCATCTTACATTGATAAAACGATCGAAGAGGGTTTTTTGCGATTTATTCTTAGGGAAGATGGTCGTTTTCGTATAGTAGTTTTTTTTTCATTTCTATCATCTAAAATTTAACGAACTTGTGTTTTATTTTGTAAGTTTGTTTTGTTTTATTTAGGTCCGGCGTGGCGTTAGGTATTTTTTCGTCTATTTTTCGGTGTTGAATCGATATTTTTTCACATTATTACTCCAGTAAAATAGTCTGAAAACCAATAAAGAAAAAAGAGTATATGACTAAAGACCAACTTTGGACAAAAATAAAAGATGTAATAACCTAGATGGCCAGATGGGTGGTGAATTCCTAAATTTTGACTCTATTGACCAATCATGGGGAGGGATTTACGTGTTTTTTTTTTACCTCACGTCTCGAAATCACAAATTTGAACTCAAGGCGGCACAATTTTCCCCAAAAATCAACTCGACTATAATTTATTAATTTCACATTTAGTTTAGCCTATTCTTCATACTTTTTTTTGTTGGCAAAATAAGAGGATAAGATATCTCATCTAAAATTCTTTCAAAGGGAAAACAACACAGATCAAAAAGATAACACGATCTGATTGAGTTACAATAACTCTGGTTTTTGAAAGCTTGAGCACTGAAAACTATATTGAGTTTGGTTAGAAGTATCAAGCTAAAATAATACTCAGCATACTATTTGAAAATAGATTTTAAAACATTTAAAACGTGTATGAATCAAGACATGTAAATCGATATTTTCACATTATTACTCCAGTAAATTAGGTCTGAAAACCAATAAAGAAGAAAAACAGTATATAACTAAAGACCAACTTTCAAAATATAATTTTTACAGAATTTTTTTGTTTTGAATTAACTTTTCCCTCAATCATTATTTTTTCCCATATAAACCCAAACCATACATCAAATCAAGCTTCTGTTTTACTCCCCGACCTTATTTTACAAAACATTAAAAATATATATCTACATAATTCTGATTTTAGTTAAATTTCAATTTTATCGTAGTTAGGTAGATTTTAAGCTGTGGGCCAAGTTCGAGTAAATTTATACGGTGGTGGTAAATTTGGGCTGGATTTGAAAACAAACCGTCCCAAATCACTGGTCCAATTGTAAATATTACACCGGTCTTGAAGAACGTGGCATTAATAGAGAACTTGCAAAAGGGGCAGCGGCGTGCGGCGGGCTTTACATACCGAACCCTAATAATCCACTGAGCAAGAAAATCGAGATGGATCCATTCTCTTCTTCGTCGCCAACAGGATCATCTCCCAATTTCTCGCCGGAGGATTTGATGGATCAGCTCAAAACTCAGCTGGCCCAGGCTTACGCCGAGGAATTTCTCGAGGTACCCACCACTATCTTACCCTGAAAATTAGATTAAAAGCAAATTTTTGACTCGTATGAGTCTAATGATGTTGCTGCAGTTAGGCATTAGTAGGTTTCGTATTGACCTTTTGGGGGTTTGATAAAATACAATCTTACTAGTGTAGCAAACAGCGAGATCGAAACGAAGCATTGACCCTTGATTTCAGTTTTTTGGAAATTGCGAGATGTTTTCTGGTGAACCTAAATATCGCACCACAAAGTATTTGGTACTGTGATTGCCCCAGATTTTTAAAAAATTCACCTTTGGAAGCACCAATGGATTCCTCTTAACATTTTTCTTGGCTGCTTGCTTTAATCAATGGTGTATCACGATCTTGGCATACTTGTACTATACAGCATATGCGTTTCCACTAATTCTACATGCAAGTGTTGTGTGTTTGTGTTACATCATCAATTGATTGTTTTAGTATCAAACAATGTGAACGGACTGATTTCATAATGAATAAGTATGGGAATTATGTGTGTGATCCACATGCTGACTGATTTAAGTAGAACGCAATGATATCTAGCAGTTCCTTTTGTTCATCCAGCCTATCAATAAATTTTTTTAATGGCCATACAGACTGTTCGAGGGAAGTGCTTTGATAAGTGCATCACTAAGCCCGGTAATAGCCTCAGTGGAAGTGAAGGCAGTTGCATCTCCAGGTGTGTGGAACGTTATATTGAAGCCACTGGTATTGTTGGTCGAGCCCTATTTAACCAACCTCGCTGATGGTACCATGGCGAAGTACGAAACCAGATACTCTGTGGAGCTTCGTTGAAGCTGAGCATACTTGATTTGCAGCAGATCTTCGATCGAGCCTCCATATGTTGAACTTCGTCCTCTTTTGATGCATTTTTGTGTACCTTTTTGCACTGTGTACCGGGGAGTTTTTGAGTCGAGTAACTTTATGTAAAACATTTTCATTGGCCTCATGAACAACCATGCTGCCCCATATGATCTGTCGCTGTTATTATCCCTTATTCTAATGGTTTCATCATTGTGCTCACATCTAAGGATTCAAATGAATCAAATAGAGTTGAATGCTAGTTATTTTTCATATTCGAGCATAATGTCACGCACCGGCAATATCCGTGCACAGTTCGCTTTGCTAGTACAACGCATGGGCGGAGTCGAGGAGCAAAGGCCGCACGGGATCTTAGGAGGGCTAAGTCCGTGACGATAAGCTCAAAAATTATTTAGCTGGTTTGTATGGAAAAAACTAAAAGATTAACTTGGTTTGGGATAAGTTAAAAGTTCGAATTCATGTTTTATTCTTTTGGTCTAACTTTAATTACTATCATTGTGCGAAGAAAATGCACGCAACCATTGGACCAAGTGTTTAGAGCTCGAATTCGAAATTTTTTAACATTTTTGAAATTTTAAGTATGAGGTGCATGATACTCGAGTAATCTAAAGGAATTCATGGGCTGGCTCGTTCTATTTATATCTGTAGTCATGTGGTTGAACATTTTGCTTTCGAAATATCCATGGCAGCTGTTGACTGTTGTGTCACCGGGGAAGCAATTATGGGTTATTAATTGAGAGCTCGGTCGGTGATTAAAATGCAGTTTACTTGTTTATTTTATCCTAAGATGTAATGCATGCTGAAACTCTTACAATAATCCAACTGCCTCCCACATAATAACGCGTGTATCTTTATTTTGAATAGAAAATCGGCAAAAGTTTATAAGATTACATTGTACCCAAGTCGCAATTTCAAATGGAACAATTTGGACCAAGTCCATAAAAGTAATAACATTGTAGTCATAAACAATGTGCAACTTTTCAATTATCAATTAACGGCAGTTTTGAAGTTTCCCAAAAATTTAAAAGAAAATAACCGAAACAAACATATTGGTTTTTTGGCAAAAACTTGATGCAAAGAAAAATAACTCGCCAGTCCACTTATTTCCTCAAGGTCTGCAAGATGTACTCAGCATAAAGGTCCCTGCGCAGTAGCAAGAATAGGAATGTCAGCTAAAAGAGCAATTAATCAATTATCAAGTAACAACATCTACAACAAACTCAAAAGGCAACACACATGGAGTATTGGATGGCATCCTTCGCAGTTTCTGAAGGCAAAAATTCGTTCACTGCTACCTCTTTGTGTTCATTCTTCTTGTCTAAATACTTGTCAAGGAAAACTATCCATCCTCCTTTTAAAAGTATGACATAAATAACCATAGAACAGTGGGCGCGACACTACTCACGAAGAGTTATTTCGAATCTTTTAAAATCCTACATCAGTATGAAAGGGATGTCTTGATCACTGTATCAGCAGAAACAACTATTGCTCCTGTAACCACCATCTTGATAATTGAATGGAAACAAGCATTTATCTTGGCAATGACCAAATCGTGAAACAGTGTTTTGATCGCTATCTCGAAGAGGTGCTCCCCAACAGTAAACTGGCTGAAGGCATAAAATTTAGTACTAAAGGATACAATCTTCAAAGAAGCGCCGGATTTCGGTTAGCCTATGAGGTGCTAGCTGACTGATATCCGTGTAGTGGCGATACTCTGGATCATCAGCGCATACCGCAATTATCTTATCGTCCTTCTCTCCCTATTTCGGGAAAAAGTTCAAAGCCATCCTTTTCTAATTGATAAATGTAACATTCTTATCTTGATAAAGCAATACCTGGTCAATCATAGGCATCAGGCCAATAGCTCTGGCACGAAGAAAACAGCCTGGGACGACAGGCTCCTGCGTGAAATCCAGTCTAATGTTATGAACACTCAAAAGAATTACACTGCAAAACAAAGTAGGAGGAAGATCTGGAAGCTACACATTCTCTCATCAGTCAGAATCAGCTAAGTTTTTTACAAAGAAATAGGCAGATTTAACAACCTGCATCAGGACAAGAACGTCCATAGGGTCATTGTCTTCACACAGTGTTCGTGGAATGAAACCGTAGTTGTGAGGATAGACAACTGATGAATACAAAATGCGATCAACCTGCACATCCATTTAGTACACATAAAAAATATCTGTTGGCTCATAGTTCCAGTCGTTCATCACATTGAGAACTCATTGTAGGAGATGTGATATACCTTGATCAGACCAGTTTTCTTGTCAAGTTCATATTTAACTTTACTTCCTTTGGGTATCTCGATCACCTGAAAGAATCAAAACATGATTATAATTTGATGTTCTAATATCCACAACAAGAAAATTGATGCAAAGACTCTCAAGAATGTCAGTTTAGAAATCAACTGGTATTTTGTACGTTTGTAAGATTAAGTCATGGACGCTCAATGAAATGGGAGAACTTCAAAATTATTATTAGAGGTAGATGCAAATTACAGTATCCTGATAGACATCAAATGAATTGTTGAATGTCATGACACTGGTTGGAAAAGGATATAATACATACAACATTAATAATTTCAGGAGCGCCACGACCTGCAAACACACAATAGAAGGTATCAACATGTCACCAATGAATAGAACTCTGTATAACGAAAATACAACTTTGCCTCAGTTACCGATCTCAAGGTCATGCCAAGGATGCGCTGCAACTGATCTCCTTGACAAAGATGAAAGGATTCTCTCATTTAAACGAGGAGCACGCCTTTGAGGTGCTACTGGAGATCCATCATTGTCGGCCATTTTCTGCACTAAAACTTACAATCAAATGGATATCAGTTATATTCATCACAACCAACATTGTGTTTCTATGACATGCGCTTGTACATAGGCAGGAATAGCTTCACAGGATGGCAGTTCTATAAACTTAAAAATGATAACAGTAAATCATCGATTCCACAACTTGTCCAATGCACCAAGGAGATTTATGCTAAAGCGTATCAGTCACCAGGCAAGCAATTATCAAGATTGTGATGATCTATATTTTCCAGAAGCTGTAGCCAAAGAGGTGAGTCGCTCATATAAATTTTAAAATTTCAATGTAATTTTCCTTCAAATATTAAAATTTTCAATGCGACTGCCAAGTAAACTTTCTAAGATCAAAACTTTAACTCGGTATAATTGATCTGGTAAGAAGAAATGGTGATTGAGATCCGAAGTACAAAGCATTAGTTAATCACAAATCTTTATTTGTCCAAATCTTGGGTCAAATTCTGTTAGCAATTAGAGTTGCACATCATTATGAGCACCCGTATATCCCCTTATATTGCACATTCTTCGTCAACCCTTTCCAGGAGGAAAGGGTGAGAAAAAGTAGGAGCCAGATGATTTTCAACACTGAGATTACGGGATAAAATGACCATAAACAATGCTCTAAAGATATTTCAGGAATGCGATTAATTAAACACCCAAAGAGAATCGATAATATCTGGGAAACGTAAACATAGATAAAAAAAGACTACAGTTTAATCAACTCGATAAATGAGGAGACACGCAGATCGCCAACAAAACAAATTGTTTACCCCAGAAGTAGACAATACACAGAGCCGTGACATCCCATTTGAAGATCAAATAACAAGAAAAAAGAAGAATAAGCAATAATCGAAAGAAAGTGAAGGAAAGAACAAAAGGTACCTGGACAAACCAAAACCCAGATGAAGATGGTTGGGAAAATGAACGATTGAAGCTGGACGCGTACCAATGAATTGGCTTTTCCGGGCGTATTATATAACGCATTAGCCCATCGAATCAAGTCAACGCCACGTGGAAACACGGGAGAACGAATCGCAGATGTCCAGATTGTTAATAATTACAACAATACCAAAATCTTCTCTCACATTACATCATTTAATAAATGGTTATACCGTAATGTTGCAATAAAGATTTTGACTTGGTGAACGTGGAAACATGTAGGGATGCGGAGCATTTTTTGGCTGATTTGGGGGTGATGACCCACTCCCACCATTGTTTTTGCTTCCCCCTTCTCCTCTGTGATCTCTACTCTGGTCGGGAACCTGTGATCTCTACTCTGGTCGGGAACCTGTGATCTCTACTCTGGTCGGGAACCTGTCATCTCTGGCCTGCTCAGGAACCTGTGATCTCTACTCTGGTCGGGAACCTGTGATCTCTACTCTGGTCGGGAACCTGTGATCTCTACTCTGGTCGGGAACCTGTGATCTCTACTCTGGTCGGGAACCTGTGATCTCTACTCTGGTCGGGAACCTGTGATCTCTACTCTGGTCGGGAACCTGTGATCTCTACTCTGGTCGGGAACCTGTGATCTCTACTCTGGTCGGGAACCTGTGATCTCTACTCTGGTCGGGAACCTGTCATCTCTGGCCTGCTCAGGAACCTGTGATCTCTACTCTGGTCGGGAACCTGTGATCTCTACTCTGGTCGGGAACCTGTCATCTCTGGCCTGCTCAGGAACCTGTGATCTCTACTCTGGTCGGGAACCTGTCATCTCTGGCCTGCTCAGGAACCTGTGATCTCTACTCTGGTCGGGAACCTGTCATCTCTGGCCTGCTCAGGAACCTGTGATCTCTACTCTGGTCGGGAACCTGTCATCTCTGGCCTGCTCAGGAACCTGTGATCTCTACTCTGGTCGGGAACCTGTCATCTCTGGCCTGCTCAGGAACCTGTGATCTCTACTCTGGTCGGGAACCTGTGATCTCTACGCTGGTCGGGAACCTGTCAACTCTGCAACTTGGCCCTCTTGTATAACTCATGATTAGTGCACTGACAAAGCTGCAAAACCCATCCCTGCGTACAGGTGTTAGGGTAGCGTACACGCAAGGTCTGCTCTACCCATCCCTGCTCATGATTATTCAGGTAGTACAACACGCAACCCATTTGCTCGCCTATAAATACCCAGGTATTCTCTCATTTTCTGAACACATTCAGCAGACTCATTCTCTGCACTATATATCTTCTTGATCACCCGACTGACTTAAGCATCGGAGGGCCTTCGTCGGGATGACTCCCGATGCCCTTTGATCAGTGCCTGTGGTTGCAGGTCATTGCAGAATGTATACTCCTCATCCTGCTCGGGCAAGTCTCCTTATCCTACTCGGGCAAGTCTCCTCATCCTGCTGGGACAAACCTTCTCATCCTCCAGACCTCCAGACCTCAGACCTACTCGGGTGGTGATGTGTAACTCTCTGGTTGAGAACCGATGATGATTTTTATATCGCATCAATTGGCGCCGTCTGTGGGAACCAAAAAAGAGAGTGAAAATGCCGCCAATGAGGAACAGAGCGCAATAGTGGAGAATACTGATGTACAGGAAGAGGCTGATGACACTGGAACATCAATCAACCACAGAAAAACTTTAAACTTAGGTCAGTTCTCATTTTTTCTTGCAAAAACTTTACTTAGTATTATCTCTTGACAATAAGACGACTCGATCAAAAGATGTTTTTCCTGCGTTCACTCTACTCGGGAGTCCATTATTTCTACTCGGGAAATCTACTATCTGCTCTGCTCGGGAATCTGCCCTTGCCCTGCTCTGGTCAGGAATCTGATATCTTTCTCTGCTCTACTCGGGAATCTGCCCTTGCCCTGCTCTGGTCAGGAATATGTTATCTTGCTCTGCTCTTCTCGGGAATATGTTATCTCACCCTACTATCAACTCCGGTTGACATATAAAAAAGTTCGTCATCCATGGCGTCAAAGCCCTCTCTACACTTGTGAACTGGATTTGTTTGAATGTAACCATCGAAGTGGCCGGGGTCGCTCCACCGAGTTGTGCCCAGTTGAATTGACTACCCGTCTTCCTAGCCCTCTTTGGTTCTATCATGAATAGATACGTAAGTACGTTGCATCGATAATTTATCGATCCATCGACATCACCATAACATATAAATCGTTGATCGTTCTATATAGTATATACTTTGTTTTGGTATCTCTAGGTCATCTTCCATGGGTTATTGTACAATTAATGATTATCGAAACTGATACCAGGGTAAAAAAAAACCTACTCGGGACCCGAGAAAAGAGCTGCTCTTAAATGTCATCCCTACTCTGGTCGGGAACCTGTCATCTCTGGCCTACTCAGGAACCTGTCATCCCTACTCTGGTCGGGAACCTGTGATCTCTACTCTGGTCGAGAACCTGTCATCTCTACTCTGGTCGGGAACCTGTCAACTCTGCAACTTGGCCCTCTTGTATAACTCATGATTAGTGCACTGACAAAGCTGCAAAACCCATCCCTGCGTACAGGTGTTAGGGTAGCGTACACGCAAGGTCTGCTCTGCCCATCCCTGCTCATGATTATTCGGGTAGTACAACACGCAACCCATTTGCTCGCCTATAAATACCCAGGTATTCTCTCATTTTCTAGAGACATTCAGCAGACTCATTCTCTGCACTACATATCTTTTTAATCATCCGGGCTGACTTAAGCATCGGAGGGCCTTCGTCGGGATGACTCCCGACGCCCTTTGATCAGTGCCTGTGGTTGCAGGTCATTGCAGAATGTATAGTCTCCTCATCCTCTCGGGCAAGTCTCCTCATCCTACTCGGGCAAGTCTCCTCATCCTGCTGGGACAAGTCTCCTCATCCTGCTCGGGCAAGTCTCCTCATCCTCCTCGGGCAAGTCTCCTCATCCTACTCGGGCAAGTCTCCTCATCCTGCTGGGACAAGTCTCCTCATCCTGCTCGGGCAAGTCTCCTCATCCTACTCGGGCAAGTCTCCTCATCCTGCTGGGACAAACCTTCTCATCCTCCAGACCTCCAGACCTCAGACCTACTCGGGTGGTGATGTGTAACTCTCTGGTTGAGAACCGATGATGATTTTTATATCGCATCAATTTTTTTATTTATGAAAGCTTTAGAAACTTGTCGGATTATGAATTTACCCTTATTTTACTACATTTGTTCACAATTACAAACTCTCCTTTGTCTCATCTATATTGATATTGCTAACATAGTACTGTTTTGTAACGGTCGGAGTGACACTTTATTTATTTATTTATTTTAGATTACATATTAAATGAACGTAAACAATGTTGGACAAATTATAAATCAACCTTGTGTAAATCTTATTCGAGATCTGTATTTGTATGTGCGAAGTAATGATTACGTATGTCTTTGCGCATTCTGGCTCATTTAGTTTTTTCTTATTTATTTAAATATTGTATACCTGAAAAACAAATACGAAGCAACGGACATAGTTTTAAGCTAAATGGGTTTACTGGGCCTTTAACTAATATCTTTCAAAATGAAATGGTCTTTAATTCAATAGAGCCCAATAATCCAGGTCCAGCATCACTCTGACCAACGAATTAGAGTCCACTTATTCAAATCCATATTTTTTCAGATCTGATCATCCTTAAGTTAATCTAACTTATGCCGTTAGTTATATAAACCATTGGTTTCTTTGGGTTGCGTTTAGATCGAAGATTTTGATTTAGAAAAAATCAAACGAATCCATCTTATGGGATTTTTTGACACATTGCATTAGTCGATAAACATGTCAAAAATGCTTTGTGAATTTGAAATTCATGGATTTCAAGATCAAACAAGTGGAATTGATATATTAAAATAGATTTGAAATCTTAACTCCAAAATATTCATACATATTTTTCATTTCACGTGATCTGAAACAATCCATTTCCTACTAAACGCCATATGCCACACTTGCTCGTGGAAGTTATTGTGATTCTTATATAAATATTTTTGGTATCAATTCTCCATATATATTTTCTACTCCTATGATCTTATGATATTTCATATACTAACTCATATATCTTTTTCGCTCGTTTCAGTTGTACTAATAATTCATTTGATAACCTTTTTAGCCGATGAAATCGTAAAACTCATGAGTCATCAGAAAAGGCATGATAATGAATTTATTCTCTATAACATGATTATTAGTTACTCGTTGGATTTATTCGGAACATTTTCTACTAAGTGATTTATATGAATCATTAATCTTTCTTTCATGACGACAACATACTATTCTATTGAACTAATAATCACACTCTGTATTCATGTTAGTTTACGAGATACTGTAATAGCATGAAGAGAAGTCTTTCGGAAACAACAGTTGTCTTGTTTAGAGAGCGACCAAATGTGGTGCTTCAACTGCATTATGATTTCCAAATATTTGAGATGTATTATTATCACCAACTTTCTAATTTGACAATCACAAATATTCGATACCGGTTTTCCGAATTGAAATGCGACAAAGAATGTAATTTGTGAAAAACATTGACAAGAAATATATAAGACTGTGTTTAGATGAATGAATTTGACTTACACGATCAAGGATTTGATTAGCAAAATGATTTCTATTATATCCATCACAATTACTAGAGTATAAGAGCTTGTTGATAACGGGTGAATTTAAAATCCATTTAAATTAAACGTACACTGCACAAGTTGCATGGTTTAAAATTATATGGGAATTCAAATTTCTCAATTCTACTTCACGAGTCGACTAAATATAAAATGTGAATTCAAATTTCTCAATTCAAAGCTACGTTCAAACGGCAGGTAACTTTTTTTGAAAATTATACGAAACTTGTGAGTCATGCATAATTAGCTGCTTAGATATGGTTAATTGACCGAGTCTCATAAACGTGTAAATAAATCATTGTAGAAGATCCCAAAGGCCCCTTTCTGGGAAATTAGAAATATATTAAATAGATTCCCACGCATTAAATTATCTAAAATGGGTTATTTGATTTGGACTTGTTCAAACCCCTATCTGGTCTTCTTATATCACTTTCCAAATAATTGGTCAATTATAAGAGTCAACCATTTTGATCACTTGGTGGCCGCTTTAATCCCCAATCATTTAATGTGGACAATAAATTAATTTTATCACTAGGTTAGATAGTATTTCATATTTCGGTTATCAGAAATTATAAATACTAATACTTGTAAATAAAATAATGAACCATTACAATGGCTCAAACACGATGTTTATTGGTTTTTCAACAGCGTAATTGATGCTTCAATTCGAGAATTGCGTACAATTTTTCTGGACAAAATTTCCATAAAGATTTTTAATACTTGATTACAAATAGATGAATTTGTTATCCTCTCCAACGACCGTCCGCAGCAACATTTTTATCTGTATATGTGGCACCATTTACCGTGTGCCACGTATGTAGGTGAGGATGTTATGCTCCCGGTCTATGGGGAGGATAACGGTTCGCTCGGATAACATTTCGCTACAAATAGATATATGTAAGTTGGTAAGTTGGCTTCTTTTTTGCCTTTACATCAGTACTTCTCACAGTTTCACCTTATTCAATAACCTGTTTTCTTTAATCCTTTTTCATTGAAAACTACTAAACATGTAGAATGTTACTTATTTCGCACTGATATTCTTCTATTAGACTCATATGACTAGAATTAAGTCTATATTACACACACTAAAAAGTACCTAAAGAAATTATAATCCGATAAGTTCTTTTTTTCCCTTAAATCCGGAACATAAGGTGATTTTTTTCTTCATATTTATTTTTTTCGCTTAATGGATATTAATTGTATATGAATACGTAGTTGTCGGAAAGTGAGCTAGATAAAATATACTCGATTGAAATATTGGTGTCCGATGTAAAAAAAGACATAAACCTCAAATAAATCCAAGTTATTGGACTAATATCAATCTTAAACAAGTAACATAATTACAAGTAAATCTTTTTTGAAACAGTCTAACGCGCTTATATCCGACTAAATCCATTTGTATATGTTTGGTATGAAAAGTAATAGTATGAAATATAAAATTATTTTTTTCATAGGTCACATTAATATTAAAAGTAATTCATTTTTTAAAATAAAACTAATACTTTTTCGTTGGTCATTCTTTTGAGTAAAAATTACGTTTAATATAAAAAGTAGTATTTTTTATGGGTGTGATCCATCTCACGAAATACGACTCCCAGAGGGTCTCACAGACGTGTTTAGCCATACTTAAACATAAACAAGATAAAACTATAGGATTAATTATTATTTTCCTTAATAAAATAAGGTAGATAATAGACTAAATTATTCCCTCTCGAATGAACTATACATCAATTCCAGAGCAACTTTTGGTTAGGACCCGTTAAAGAAAATATTCAAATATAGGGAAACTTTTAACAAATGACAAGTTTGACTAGTTTTAATAATGTGACGGTTAATATTTACGATCGAAATTAATTGAAGATACTGGTCAAACATAGAATCCGCAATAAATTAAGTAGTCATTGCCCATATTAAGTCATTCATCAACGAACAAATGGTGGGAGTTCTACAAACCACTTACGGCTCTTACTTTTGATTTGTAAATCACATTATTTTCGTTTACATTGTATTCTACATTTTTACTCACATTCTATATGTATTTTATAAAATAATTAATTTTTGTATCTATCATTAATTTACTTATAGTGTTGCTGCTTTACATGTGAGGTATGTGGGATCGAGTCATCGTCCATGCCTGCTGACAGCGGATGCTGTCAAATTAAAATAAAAAAAAGAAGCGTCCGTTGCCACACGTAGCTGACGATTAAAAACAGGCCGCTTGATGTGACGCTACGAAAGCGTCATATCATTTCACGTTATGCTACCAGCCACTTTCCTCCAGCTTTTGAGTGTCCGCTTTCTTTACAGAGCAGACACTTTTTTTTATCTGATTTCCCCTATACGCCTATAAATTAGGCGATCATTCGCTCTATTTTTTCATTTAATTTTTACCGTCCGTTTGTTATTTCAGTGTATGCTTATTTCATTTTCATGTCTATTTAATCATCGTCCGATTATTTCTTCAGCATCCAACCACCGTCCTATTATTTCTTCACCGTGCAGCTCACCAAGACTTATATTTTAGAGTTTCATCAGCGTCCAACTCACCTAGACTTATATTTAAGAGTTTCGTTATATATACATCGTTCACTGTTTTATTTTATAATTTCTTTATATAATGTATTATATTTCGTATATTGTTATATTGTTTAATTGTAATATTATAAAATACTTGTTATTAATTTATTATATTATTTATTATTATTTATTTATTTTTCAGGATGACAGCAATTCGAGGTCTAGAAGATCCCAGTGTTTTGTATCTTCAAGCAACACATATCTCAAGTGCAGTATCCTTTGATAATATTGACCACATCATACATGTGAAACGTTCAGATAATCTTATCTGTATGTTATATTCGGGTCAAAATATTAATAATCGAGTTTTTGCCTACTTATAATATATGGGGTTATGGTGTTTTGCAGTGTGGTTTTCGTACGTTTGATAATCATCTTATTACTGCACTTGTTGAACGGTGGTGTCGTGAAACACATACATTTCATTTTCGTTGCGGTGAAGCGACAATAACCTTGTAGGATGTATTGCTTATTGGGGTCTGCAAATTGATGGTGAGCCTGCGTCCGGAGTAGATTATTCACTATTATGTGCGATAGTCACAACATATATGTTTGGATTTGTTGGGGTTTGAGCCTGCACAGTCACATTTCAAAGGTGAAAGTTTATCTATGACCGCTCTACACGAACATTGTATCACTATATATATTAGTGATGATAGTTCCGAGGAAGATGCCATGAAATATAGTCCATGCATTGCGTTTATGACAGTTGCAGGGATAATCTTTTCAGATTATCAAGGAAGCTCAGGTTAGACTCATGTTTTTGCAACTACTCCGAGACATTAATCTGGTATTTCTATTAAATTTTGATTAATTTTTCACTATAGAAAATTTTTAATCTGATTTATTTTATTAAATATATAAGATGAATTCGTATATCTGGGGGAGTGCACTCTTAGCATTTCTATATCGACAGTTGTGTAATCAATAAATATATGAAACTGTATAATATCTGGACCTTTATATATTTTACAGGTAATTCAATTAAATTTTAATTATTATATTTCACTATATATTATAATTTTTAACCTAATTCATTTATTTACAGATATGAGCCTGGAGCAGGATAAAAATTGTCAACCTCGACCGATATAATTTAACACTTGTTGCACCAAATATTCAACCCGGTGCACAATAAAATAATTAATCAGTCACTTACAACATAATATATAATTACTCGACATTTTTAATATTATTCATCTTTTTTTAAGTTACTAGGTGGAACCCCGTGTTTAGTTACATTCATACACCAACACATGTTGTGAGAATTATTAGAGCATGTTTCGATCATATGAAATATGACGAGGTAATATTAAAATTATTATGTTTTTTAAATTGTTGTGTAATATTTAACTATCACCCTCGTAGGTTGCTAAGTACTCAGATAAATTTTATTATGATTGCACAAGGGTAGTAGGATCTAGTGACTACCATTTTGCTGTATAAATGGCATGAGAACATGGAATGCCAAAAATTTTCCATTTTCCATTTTACATATGATCAATCACCTGTTGATATTCACACAACCTGAACATGTTGCCCACGACTTGGTCTACCATCTGTTGCAACTGATGAAGTTTGGGCCCAAACATCATAGTTTGTAACACGGTGCTCGTTGGATCTTCACGCCCATTCCTCAAACTTATGAAGTGTGTAATCTTCCCATGGTTGATTTGGAACCATACGTTGACCTTTTGTTACACGTTCGATGAAGTATTATACACACCTAGACAGGGTCAACTGCACAATTACAGAAATTGGTAGCCTACGAGCACCCTTGAGAACATTATTCAAACACTTGGACATACTCATCTCATCACCCCACTTCTCCAACGACCATCATGTGCCAAACTCTACTTCTCCTTCTAAATCCCATTCAGATATTGATGAGCAAGAATTTTTTTGTTCTTAATTGCCTCCATTATCGCATCTAACTTACAAATTGGATGTTGTGTATCTGCCTTCTAACACAAATCTTTCAAATGCATATATTTGAACTTAGATTTGAAATTAGAGCATATGTGTCGTAAAAAAAACAATGGACACAATGTGGAGGTTGAAAATAGGATAAATCATCAACCACTCACACAATTCTCTTATGCCTATTAGAAATTAGGCACACACCATTCGCTCCTCGAACCACATGCAATCAGCATTCTATGCTTGTATTTTGTGCATAAATGTGTACCATCAATACTAATTATTTTGCGACAGTTTTGAACTATTATTGGGCTTGAAAGCCCAAACATATAATTCAATATCTTTACCGGATGGTTGGTTGGTGTGAGGTACTTCCAATCCACAATTGTTCCAGAATTATATTTCATCAAAGATCGCATATAATTTTGTATTAGTTGAACAATGCTCTCCCACAAACCATAAACAATCTCGAATGTGCGTCTAAAAGTTCTCCATGCCTTCGAATATATGATTTTGTATCCATATTTGTCTTTCACATTTTCCATTATATACTTAATCTCGTAGGAAGGATCACAACATGCAATACCCAAAAAAGTTTGAGTGATCATGTTGTTGTTCAAGTTGTGATGGTCAATACTGACATTGGTTGCAAAATGTGTATGAGATCCACCATATTTGGTTATTTTCCAGTAACCTGTTTTCGGCTTGAAAGAAACTCGTAGACCCCAACGGCATATGGTGCTACTAGCAAAGTTCTTGCACCATACTTGACACAAAGTGCATGTTCTCTACACAACAATATACTCACGTCTAATAATTATAATAGAATAATGTTTCACGGATGCAATCAGTTCATGTTTATCTTTAAGCATCATGTATACAGATAACTCATGTTGGATCTGTGTAACAGATCTTATCTGGATTTTGATGAACACAAAACCTGTTATTATGTTTCTGATGATTTAACTGAAGCGCGCAGGGAAGAAGAACCAGATCGAAAGCGAGCTGGTTCAGGTAGAAGCGAGCTGGAAAAAAGCACTTTATAGAGATAAGCTGTGTTGCGAAGATGATGAGAACCGTAGCAGATTAAATTCAAGCTGATAGCAGATCGAACGAAATGGAGATTGAGAAGATGTCTAAGCTGGAATAGTGAGGGGACGCCCTAGCTGATACAGTAGAAGACATGCAAGCTGGTACAGTGAGGGGATCCCCGAGGTGGTCTAGCATAGGACAACCAGATCGTAGAGGACACCCAAACTGGTTCACCAGCTTGGAGTAAGAGCAGGTCAAGAGCAGATAAGATCAAGAGCAGCTTAGTTGAGAAGCTACCAGCTCAGTGACAAATCGGCTCAGAGAAAACTAGATTGGAACCAAGCTGGTTAAGGATACAATCAGCTGAGAAACCAGCTCAGACGAACAAAGCAGTTTGAACACAAGTATTGTGGAGATTGCATTGTATTAGTTCAAACTAGTTTGTTTTGTCCTGTCCACATCAAGTACATAATTCTAGTACTCAAAGTCGGCAATGGCTGCAACATTAAATGTGGACGAAGCTCAAAGTCATAAAGCCTGCAGATGCATTAAGTGTGAAAGGACACAAAGTACAGCCGTGCCAGAACCTTTTCAGAAGACTTATCAACTGCTGGAAAGATGTGTCCAACGGGAAAATCTGCACAGGGCTATTTATATGAAGAAGACGATGAGCAGTAACAAGTGTGCGAGGAAGATCAAAACAGAGGGAATAAAAAAAAAGAGAACAACTTTCACAGAAGCACTTTCCAGTGTGAAAATATATTAGAGAGGAGCTTACATATAATTCTTACACACGATTCACTCACATATGAGCACGGAGAGCTTAATTATTTGTTGAGTGAATCACAAACACAAAAATTCCTTGTTGTCCTTTGCACTGAGACGTCAAAGAAGTGTATATAGCCTTTCTCTCTGAGGCAGTAAAGAAGTGAGTTAGACACATGCAGCTTGTGGGCTGGTGTGCAGTGGTGGCTAGGAGTTCTTACGGCTGCTGGTCGTAGGATCGGGTGGTACGGGGGCCGCTGCAATCAAAGTCTTCTAGTGGATCCTTCCCGTTGCGGAAGAAGGGGAGATGTAGGGGATTCAGCTCCGAACTTCCATAAACAAATCACAACGTATCGTTTTACAGCTTTCTGCATTTATATTCATACGCATTGCATATTTAACAAACTGTGTTAAACAAAACCGTAAATCAGATTTCGATTATAAGAGTCAGCTTGAGTTATTTCTGCATGATCTTACTTAATTACTCAATCTGTATCTTGGTGCACTTAAGTTCAAGAACACTGAGCTATTGCAGCTCGAGATTTAACAGACCAGATCGTGCGACCAGATCGCAGCGCTGCTGCGAGCTGGTACCAGCTTAGGTGCGATATGGTTACTGGTTTCGTGCTGATTTTCAAAATGACTTTTCAAATGCACGTAACTTAAGGCTTTTCGATCCCAACAACTCACCTACCCCAGGTTGTAGTAACTTGTTTTAGAAAAAGGTACACTAATAGAATCAGGTAACTCTTCCCCAAACACTTTAGTAAAAAAAGGTGGCATTTGAGATGTGCTCGAAAGAAATGACATGATTTGTCTTTGTAAATTATCTCATCGTGCGTGACGAGATGATGTCTCCTCATGCATATTATCCTTTTCAGTTGTGTTTATCTCTTCTTCATCATTACCATGTCCTTCATCAGACTCATCCAATGGTATCTCGGGTTTGGTATCACTGTTACCAACATGTGTATTAGCGTCACCTTGGTTCCGAGAAGCTACTTGTATTTCAGGATCAGCATAGTTTGTGTCAAAAAAATGATTTCCTCTGATGAAATGTTGATCCCACGATCCACTTTCATGCTACAAAGATATATTGCATAATCCTTCAGTAACCTATTGAACATATATCTGTGGCTCATGGAACACATCATATATAGAAGTACCTGGTTGGTTACAGAACCCTCATTGGAGACATGCTGATATATTATTCGGGTTCATTAGAACCAACATCAGGATCAATTGGCTATGTATCCACATACAACTGCAACATCTGCATATTTGGATATTGCATTAAAATTTCTAAAACAACATCATCAACAATATGGACTATAGCTTCTGTCCAACATGATTTCTCAATGAATGAATATTTCGTTGATAATTTTGATAGAAAATTTCAAATGATCAATGTTCAACATTCTATACACAAGTTCAACCAATTCCAACAAAGCAATACATCATGATACTCTTATCAGCCTTTTATGTGAAATATAAAATTCAACTGGCCCATATACCACAATAATATCACCAAAAAATATAGATACACTCCGACGTAATCCATTTGGAAGAAGAAAATCTAGGTCATTTGATACGACAATTAAATGTTTTGAGAATAACCAAACACAACAAATAGATGAAAACAAGATATCAATGAAGGTGTAGATAAGAAGAAAGATGGAAATGTAGATAAAGAAGGAAGATGGAATAAATTGCAAATGACGATGGTTGCTTATATAGGAAAAAAAAAGGTCCGCTTATAAGAAGTGCGGACACTACATGTTGAACACGTTATCGGGTTGGACGATTGACGGTCACAAAAAGCTGGAGGAAAGTGGCTAGTAGCATCACATGAAATGATGTGACGCTTTCGTAGGGTCACATCAAGCAGCCGCTATGCGTGGTAGAGGACGCTTCTTTTTTTTTTTTTTTAAATTTGACACCGTCCGCTGCCAGCATGTGTGGACGGCGGCTGGTAATTTTTTTTAAAAAAAAATTCCAAGCGTCAGCTGCTTCAAGCGGCGGACGCTAATTTTTTTTATTTTTTGGTTACGATGCTTTAAGCAACGGGTGATGGATTTTTTTTCAACTGTCTGCTTTCTGCAATAGCGTTTTGCGGTAATTTTACAAACCCTCCTTACATACCCCTATTTTGATATTACTTTTTTTACATTATTATTAGAAAATCCTTATAAATTACTAACTCATATTAAAACTTAGACTTAATAATCTCTATTTAGTTTAAATGCAACACGCACAATTTTGTCCATATGTGCATGACTTCTTACCTAGTTTTGTTTGGTTGATGCGACCATATAGATTTACTCACATTGCAACGTTTTTCTGCATATAGCTTTAGCTTAGTTCTTCATCGACGCCTTTGGATCGATTTGTGGCTCTTGGACTCATGTCTTTCCTGCCGAACCCTTATCGTATTCTCTCCGGTGGCTAACTTATGACATTATGCTCTTCATCTTCTAGACAAAGGGATAAATGTTTGTTTGGTATTATAAAGTTGTTCATTTTTCCCATTTTAATTTAGAACTTATTTTGTTGGAATTATATTTAGTTATATTTAAATTATATTTAGTTATATTTATAAATTCCCACTTCGAAAAGAAACTAGCCGACCCATAATAAACGAACTCTCGAGATATATGATAGAAAACACCACAAGTGCGATGGGTCTAAAACAATCTGATGTATCATTAATAATAGGAACCTTCCTTTCTTATTGCACAATAACTCTAGAGGTTTAATTTGTAATAACAAGTTATTTATGATATATAGCAGTACTAGGATCAATATATTACATATGACAAAGGAAGATTAATATAAAACATTCTTAATAAAAGTCCATATCTGATTATAAATAAAAAAAATCTTGCAAAATGTTTCAAAGATCCTTCTCCTATATGAACACTAGCGGTGGTGCCGCTTTTGAGAACAAAAATTTGAGTAAGTTGTCATGAATCCAGGAGTAGCATAGGGTTATAATATGGTGCTAAAGCTCACGGTGAACATGCTAGAGAAATAAAGGTTTCATGTGTATGACATTTCCATTCTTGTCATAGAATTGTGTTTTAATTATTAAACTACCACAAATTTCGACAAGGTTTTGAATTGTTTATACAAGTAGTAGGCTTAACTCGAAAGACACCTTCTATATGCATAAAACCAAAGTTTCGATTGCTTATATAACTAAGTGGTGGATATTCGAATTATATTTACTGATTTAAGGAATCCCACATCGAAAAAAGGAAATATAAACTAAATAAGTTAGCAAACGAATTTTCTAAATTAAGTAGAAGTTGATGGATAAAAAAAGGAAAAAGGGAAATCACAAATTTGAAATATAAATATATATATATATATATATATATATATATATATATATATATATATAAAGTTTCGATTGCTTATATAACTAAGTGGTGGATATTCGAATTATATTTACTGATTTAAGGAATCCCACATCGAAAAAAGGAAATATAAACTAAATAAGTTAGCAAACGAATTTTCTAAATTAAGTAGAAGTTGATGGATAAAAAAAGGAAAAAGGGAAATCACAAATTTGAAATATAAATATATATATATATATATATATATATATATATATATATATATATATA